>APFE030553176.1:0-70936 GCA_000404065.3 Pinus taeda
CACAAGCCGAGGAACAATTAGCAGAACAACAACAAATAAATAGCCAATTGGCTAAGCAATGGGAGGAGGAGAAACAGAACATCAATCAGGCAGCAATCCAGAAACAGAATGAGTTGAAGGAGGCTTTGGAGCAATTAAAAGCGGCGAATGAGCAATTATTAAAGACCAAGGATGAGCATATCGCCCAGATTCTAGCGCAACTGTATAATGTTAAAGGAGACTCGCAGATAATGGAATTTAGAAAAGAGGAAACGTTAATCAACAATGCGCTTATAGCACAAGTTAAACTTTTGGCTCAATACCTCTCTCAAGCGGAACCACTCTGCGAGTTAACTACAACTGTCAATGAGCAGGTAGAAAAGGCAAGAGATGAATTAAATCAAGCCGATGAAGCTATCACAGCACACCTTGAATGGCAAGATTCAAAGTCGGGAAAAGACTCCAATTTGCCAAGAATACTTGAGGTTCATAAGGACATATTATTCACAGAGTGGCATACACAGGTATTGAAGGCAGAAAGGGCAGCCTCAAGGTGCAAATTGACTTCTAACAATTTGATTGATCTAGTTAATGATACACTCTACCTAGCAAACATTGTTTCCCAGTGTACACCCGGAAAGCTAACTACAGCAAATACATTGGAACAAACATGCTATCCAGAGTTAGAAAACAGAGGAAGGTTAATCGCCAGGGTTAACAGTTTAAGCATAAAAACATATTGGCATTTTCTTATCAAGCCTCATGAACAAAGAGCCGCCCTCAAATGCTTAACCGATGCCGTTCAATGTATGATCCCCAACATCCAAGATGCCACCTTTGCCGCCCAGCTCAATTCACGAATCAACAAACCTCCTGAGATTGAGCCAATGCTTGCCATCAATCAACTGAGGTTCAAAGATAAACAGCCGACCGAATGAGTCATCCTCCAGCTCCTCAGATCGCCAGGGGAAATAGCAACAAGAAGTTATTGATATCAGATTAATTAGCATTTCTGTTTTGTAGATATTTAGATTAGTTTAGTATTTATAGACCCTTTCATGTCTTTAGAAGGGGTCGTAAAATTCTGTAATAGACTTAACAGACTGAAGTTTGCACTATTGTG
The DNA here is from genome assembly GCA_000404065.3 of Pinus taeda. Taxonomy (NCBI): domain Eukaryota; kingdom Viridiplantae; phylum Streptophyta; class Pinopsida; order Pinales; family Pinaceae; genus Pinus; species Pinus taeda. Next base: position 1,103 of record APFE030553176.1, read on the forward strand.
CTTCAGCCTTTATTCTTTTATGAAACTCGGCCAGTTGCTTTTACTTTAATGGAGAAATTGCTTGATTCAATTGTGCACTATTGTCGTTGATTGAGGAATGCTTATGTGTTAAAGGAAAAGCCATACATAGCGATTGATATTTGAGATCGGCCTATAGCTCAAATGGTACTTTTATCTTTGTCTGAAGTCATTCTTTTTATATGAATTGTTATGTTATTATCTTGCTATCGTTAATTGTATGCATGCGCTATAACAGTTAATCTTGTTCATTCCACTATTGGATGTTTATATGATATGCCTTTACTTTCAATCATGTATATGTTAATGATATAGATGTGTAAAGTGTAGTAATATCGATTTAAATCGCTGCGCTTAACTATTTAAGCACAACAATCATAAATAATTCAATATCTATGTCTTAAGGATACAGACATCTATATGTTTATCTTTCAGATATAGAGCATCAAAAGCTACGCTTTAGAGCTTAAATAGATTCCCGGGATAGTTCCATTTAAAAGTATTAGTCTTTCGCCTATCACTAGTGTTACTTATAAAACATTCATTCATCCCACCTTATCTATTTCTGGGAAACTGGTCCCATTATCCCCAGTCGGAGCCACTATACCAAACGGAAAAGGAGCTGTACTAATGTCTGGACCGGGTGGTTTCCCCAATGTTGTTGCAGCGATTTTCGAGGCTTCAACAAAATGATGGGTGGCACAACTTCGGTTGAAGTTGTTGTCGAACTACTAGGTTGACCTGTAGCCTTGTTGTTCGACATCTGTGGATTTCCATAATCTTTATTCCTTGTCGATATCAAAGCATCATTTTGTTTTTTCGAAATGGACAACATAAGAACTCGGGACGGGGAAGCATTGTTGCTAGCAACCAAATTTGTTCTTGGGTTCGGAAACGAATCAATCAATACCGCTGAGGTTTTTGAATTCTTGAAGAATTTTCTAAGCTCAGCTTTATATAGACAATCTCTTGTTCGATGATCCTCATCGCATATCTGACACCTTGAAGGAGGTTTCCTTTGCCCAGAAGGGTTTGCAGAAGATTTTTTAGGAGATGACTCCTCTTGTTTCTTCTTTTTCCCTTTCTTTTTCTTCTTGCCTCCTGGTTGCTTTGGTTCTTTGCCTGTGTCAGTCGACACGACATTAACCTTCGAGGCAAGAAGTTTGTCATTTTCATTTTGACTAGAAACCGTACGGGCTTTCTTTGACGTAGCCTTTATGGTTTTCGTGCTAGTCATACCTATCACACCATTGCTAGCATGAGAGTCTTTATTTGATTTAGGAGGGGGAGGAACGGAAAAATTTGGTCTAGGAGTATCAGGGATTTTATCGTAGAGCGTGCCAAACTGAGTATAGATCAAGTCTAGATATTGTGCATGAGAAATAACTTGCTCTTTAGTGACAACTCCTCCCTTTGCCACATCTTCTGTAATAGCAGGTAACAATGACTTAATAAACCATTCAACCAATAGCTGATCAGGAACATACGTTTTCACCATTCTACGACGACGTCGCCATTCATGAATATGATCAGATATGTGAGTGGCCGTCATTTGTTTGAAATTGGTAAGTAGCTTAGTTCCTGTTTCGTACTTATGGGTAACTGAAAATGGGTTAAAACTGTTATGGCTAGGGTACTGAAGTTATCAAACGAAGCTCTAGGAAATTCGATATACCACTTTGTTGCCAGACCAGTTAATGTTCGCTGAAAGAGGCGAAGTCTGATCGAATCATCATTGAGGGTGTTGGATGAACACCACAGATGAAAGGTCATCACATGATTCGATGGGTCTTCACCCGGATTTCCATTAAATTTAGGAATATCAGACGAAAGTTTATGCGGAATCGCCGGCCACCAAGGGGCATAGGTAATTGGATCGTTCATTAGTCGATTTAGATCTGGTAACTCTAAAGTTGTCACAAAAGGCAACTATTGATTCAGGCTTGGCTGAGCATACCCATGATAATATGGAATCGCTTAAGCAGTTGGTCTTTGCATACCAGCATAATGCATTTGATGTTGGTAACTTTGGTAAGGTTGATGGGCATAACCATTATGATATGGTTGATACGGCTACCCATTACTTGCAAAGACTTGTTGCTCATATCCTTGGTAAGCTTGTTGGAATTGCGGTTGTTGGTGTTGCACCAGCCATGGTTGTGAAGTCATGGGTTGTTGTCCAGTATTGACTATTTGACCAAGATGGGGGGTGGTGATCCCCATTTGAACCTGTGTCATTCCACTAGTTGGTGATTGTGGTCGTGTCGTAGGTACAAGAGGTTGTTGCATTACAACCTGAGAAACTTGAGGTTGGCATACAACTGGCAACGCTTGTACTTGTGATACTGCTACAATAGCCGGCATAGTGGGGATATTTGTCATAGGCAAACTTTGTTGCATTGAGCATACAACTCTTGGTTGTTGAGGCAGGATTGGCACCCAACCGCTAGTTGTAATTCCAGCATAACCTAAATTTTGTTGTGAAGTCTCGCATGGTTGTCCTTCCGAAGAAGGAAATGCAAGGGTATATGGCCCTCCATACGACGGTAATCCAGTACTCAAAGGAATGACTTGCCTTTGGGGACTGGTTTTCCCAAATTGACACTGTGAAGGATCAATTTGTCGAGACTCAATGTAAGAGATTCCAGATACAATTCCAAATGAACAAACGGGAATAGTCCATACTGTCAAAACAACCCCTGGATGGACTCCATCCAGCGACTGAGAGCTGGTTGGGACAGACGGCACGCCGACGAACATTATCGGAGTAGCAGTAGGAATTTCTGCTACTGCTGTGTTGGGTAACACAGTCCTTGATGTCGACGGTTGTTTAGACATATTAAGCCTATCTAAAATATTCCTTTGCGATTCTTCAGGAACTTCCGATGGCGTGAGAATATCTTCTGATGAAGAAGGACACAGGGCGATCCTAGCTCCAAATTGCGTTGGAGTGTTAGATGGGGGATCTTCCACAATCTCTTCTATGGAAATCAATCCAGAAGGAAGAGGCAGACCGTCAGGTCTGTAAAATATTTCTGGTGTCGAAGAAGATATAAGTTCTGCAACAATAGAGGTTTGGGGAGTAACACCTTCTGAAACAGCTATAGATGGAGCCGGTTCAGGAATAGAAGTGTTTACCGTCACACTAGGATTAGTTGTAATGTCCTTTTGTTGCTGCGGAATTTCTCCTGTAGAGGCAGGGATACCATAAATGTTTGGAGTAATCAAAGTCTGTGAGGATGTTGGAGTACTTGCTCCAACCAACTTAGGGGACTTTGATCCGGTCAAATGAGTCCGATTTGTCTGGAATGGTTTCACTTCCGGAGTCAACGAAGGTTGAATTGTAAGTCTCCATGAACGATGGGGTTTTTATTGACTTTCTTCCACGATTACGGATTAATTGATCAACTCAAAATAAAAGGGAAAATGTTTTCGAATTAAATGAATTTTAGACGCTTTGACACAACTTGTTTTTTCAATTTTTAAGAGTCGAGAAAAAACAAAAGATGACTCTAGTCACCTTCGATTTTTAATGAACCTGAAGTGACAAGTGCTTAGATGGACCTTTTCCTTTAAGGAGTCTGAAAAGCAATGAAAGAGACTTCTCTGGAAATCTAGGCAAAGGGGATTACCAAACCAATCGCAAAACTGCAAAATACTTTTTATGGTACGACAGTTAATCTTCCCGAATGCTGTGTTCAGTGCATTGCGATCGATAGGGCGGTAGACACGGCTTCCTAAGGATAAATGATGTAGCCTATTGTGGTCTCCCAATATATACTCGACGGTACGTGGGAGCACAAGTCCGTACTGGCACTTGCCATCTCAGAGTGGAGGAATCATCCAACCAACAATGAAAACAACAGTTACCAAGTTCTACGACGCTAGAATACGTCTCTAGCCTAGACTTATAGATGTTATGCGTTAGGTTCCAAAGCGTTTTTAGATTCATTAAATTTATTTTATAGTTGATCTTGTTTAAAAATTTTCCTTTCAGGTTCACCACGTGATGTGTATACAATTCCTAAAATGTAGTATAAGATGATAAACAACTGTTTAATATTCTTTTGGCAATGAAAATCCTAGCTACTAAGGAAAGAAAGTTGAGTCTTTCAACAAAGAGCACAGAGCACACACTAAATGCACTGTCCTAAATCAAACCAAGCAGTCCAAATGCAAATGCACATGCATGTATTTGTTTTCAACCTTCTTAATGTATAAATGACGATAAGAAAGCTAAGTGAAAATCTGAATTATTTTCAAAGTGACAATACTAAACAAATTTCTTTTCAAAATGAAGTGAAGATAAGGGTGACACTTTGCGATTTCGAAATGAAAACTATTTTTTGACACTTTAAAAACTACTAATTCAAATCATATACAAGAGTAACAGTACAATCGACTATCAAGAACAATGTGATTCTCTTCTATAATTGAAAACGACACTTACGACACTTTCAGATTAAGAAACGACAGTTCGACTACGCTACTTCTTTGCAAAAGAGAATTGAAAATGGCACATAATACATAAAAACACTTACAGTTCTTTACACAATAGAGACAGAATGATGGAAGAGAAAGGGGTTTTCATAGAGATATACTGACCACAGACAACAAAACTCCTGAATAGAACTGAAAATAGTGAAGAAAAAACCAAAGTCTGAAGGTAAAGTTAACCTTCCTTGAGCATCGCACCTGTCAGACTGGGAAATCAGTATGCAGCTCACCTACTGCACATGGGACGTGCAATGCATACAAACTGCCTTGAAGGGAGGGTGCAATGGTACCCGTGTGAGACTTTTAACCAGTTTTTGCTCACAATTTGCAATTCAGTTCAGGGATTTAGGCCGATTAAGTGATGTTCAGTAAATGTAAATCACAGGGGTAGATCTAAGGAGGTTACTAGAGCCACCACTTAGGGAAATTAGAACGTTTGCAGATCGATTGTTCAATTTATAAACAAAACCCGGACATAGACTGAAGCATCACTGATCTACTTTGCATTTGTATAACAAATGCATTTCAAAGGCTAGCTGGCTTGACTTCAGGCTCCGTCTATAAGTTTATAAAACAAACAAAGATAGACTAATAAACAATCTATTCTTTCCCCAGTTGATTCGCCATTTTGTTACCAGGAATAGTGTCCACTCGGAGCTGCTATTCCCACTAAGACTGGTAGCTATCTTAGAAACAAACAAGTAAAGACGATTTTTGTTTTCCTTTATGAAAATAGATAAGAGTGGAACAAAGGACACCAACCTTAGTCTTGCACTTGGTTCCTTACTTGATTCCTCTCCTTCTTGATAGATCTTTGCCGCTTCTTCTTCGTCTGCCCAGCTTCAAAGAGAACTTGTGGAATCAAAGCAGCATACTACTATTGAAGAACATAGATCTATATTCATAAATAACACAGGACTAGATATGTATTAACCATACAAATGCATATATAATCAAACATACAAGAATATGGAGGAAAACTTGGATAACTTTATTAATATCAAGAAAAGAAAGAGGATTAAAACCAATTGTTTTGACCTAGCATCATCCTCCAGCAAGAAAGCCCTTATTCACCTCAAGTAAAGCTTAGATCACCTAACATAATGAAGTTTTACTAGAAAACCAACAACACTTCTCTACAAGATACAAGATTCCAGCCTTTGGATCTCTGTGATGAGGGATCCATATATAGATGATTGTAGGGGGTGAGTCATCTTCTGGGGTTTTGATTAGTGTCTTCTCTTTGATAGTTCTTGATTCCACTTGGAGATTGATGATCTCTTACTCATCCCTAGTCGAAAACAGAGAGGCAAGTGTCAGAGGGGAAGTTTCTGGAAGATTCCATGATCTTCCACCTCGCAAATTGTCTCTGCCATTTGTCCATTCTTGCCCATCACACCCTACAGAGGGGCCATTCAGTAAGCATCACACCCTTTACACTGGGAAGGTGATATGCATTGTACCCTTTACACTGGGAAGGTGATATGCATTGCACCCTCTTGCACTGGGTATTCAGTATGGTCCAGTTTTGACCATTTCTGAGTAGTTTTTAGTGGAGAACTTCTGGGAGATGATGTAATGAGCTGACCTTGTTCCTTTAGGTAGTGAAGCAACACTTTTAGGGACCTAGGAGCCCTTAGTTTATGGACATTTATGATTGGGGTGCAGTGCCCAAAAATGTCTATAACAGACCCCTGGTCCTACCTGTTCCTTTGAATGCCATGCTTGTAGGAGAATATCAGAAATACATGCCTAAGTTCACTGGTACAGAGGGAGTAACAGCTGAAGAATACCTTAAGTGTTTTTATAGTTATCTTGATAACCTAGATATCAATGAGGATGATGTGTGGATGAGAGTATTTGTCCAAAGCCTTGATGGAGAGGCTAGAAAGTGGTTCAGAGAACTGACCCCTAGGTCTATAGCAAACATTGAAGCATTAGATGATGTGTTTTTAAAACATTGGGGAGATAAGAAAGACCTGCTATACTACCATACTGATTTTGGCAACCTGAAAAGGGAAAATGGGGAGTCATTGTCTGACTTTAATAAAAGATTCAATCATATGTATAGCAAGATACCAGTTGAAGTAAAGCCTACCCCCACCTCTGCAAAACTCCCATATGCTAATGCTTTTGATTATGATTTCTGCCTGCTATTAAGAGAAAGAAGATGTGCCACTCTAGCCGAAATGCAAGATGCAACCTTAGAGGTGGAATCCAATATCACGAGTGCAGAAAAACTCAAAGGACATGCTGATAGAAGGAGGCAGAGAGGTGAGGCTTCTTCCTCTTCTTCATCTTCAGAGCCCAAGATAGAAAAAATGACTAAAATGATAGAGTCATTGGCTATTGAAATATACAAACTAAAGGTTGAACAGAGCTCTGGGAAAGCAAGGCTTCCTAATACATTTGCTCCTAGAAATCCAAATCCATTCAAAAGAGAAAATGAACAACTGTAGATTATTCAGAGGGGCAAAGAGGTCATTGAAGAAAAAAGGGTTAAGACCCCTTTCCAGAATGTAGTCATGGAGGAGGAAAAATTTGATGAAGAGGATGAGATTCACTGCATGGAAGACAAGGGCAGTGCTGCCTTTTTTACATTAGCTGCCTACGAGGAATCATTACTCAGGGACCAGACCAGTCATGAGTGGGAAAGAGAAGCTGTTCTACAGACTGAAGATCAACAAAGATATAACTTGAGGTCAAGAACGAGTAATGTCAAAGAAAATCCTGCCTAGAGAGTTGCTGTCCCCATAGAGCAACAGGTCAGCAAACAGAAGAGACTGTTGGAAATAATACTGAGAGGGGGGGTGAATTAGTATTATCTGGTCAATTATTTTCTTTTTCAAACCCAGAACATATACGTTATGTCAGTTAGATAAAACCACGTATATATATGCAACTACATATAGGGAAACCCGTGTATACCATACAGACTTATAATTTAAAATATTATACAGATGTTGAACATTAATATGTGCATCAGGATCATATAAACAGTAACCAGGAACAGAAAAATAGAGAAAAAGACAATCACACACAAGAACACAAGATATAAGGTGGAAACCCAATGTGGGTGAAAACCACCTGCTGCAATATGTCTCTATCTTTTCAATTAGAAACTTCTTTTTACAATGATTCTGTACTGGTGTAGTCCTTTACCAGTACATAGGCTGCTACCTGCAGAGAGCTACAACCCTCTCTCGTTTTCCAGCTTCTCCTGGAAGGGAGCTACAACCCCCTTAGTTCTTGTACTAGTTGAGATACTAGTACATATGCTCCTACCTGCAGAAGACTACAACCTTCTCTTCCTTCCAGGGACCATGTTTCATAAATTTTCAGACTGGATCCACAAATAACATCAAGAATTTCTGCATCAACCAATCACCTTTTCACCAATCAAAACTGAATCAAAATAAACACTTCTTTGGCGACTGTACTCAGATCATAATAACAGTAGTCACACCCACTTCTGAACCCATAACACTGTAGCAATAAACAAAAGCAGCTAGAACATAAATCAAGAGATGTACGCTACTTCACTATTCAAAAACCTGCGTGTATACGCTTCTGTGTCAATACCGACCTGCGTATAGATCTATAAATTCATTCTTTCAAACATTCAAATATTAGTTAACCCAAATTATCAGATTTTTAGACCAAGCATGCGCCACACATCACAGATCAAAATCATATAGAGATCCCACTATTCCACCCTTAAGATTTTGACCCATCAATAGAACTTATGCTTCTCCTTGTGCTCAGGTTCCTTCTTCATTCAGATCCAGATCTGCACCATAACCCAATCACAGTATTCCAGATCTAGCACTTTATCAGATATTCAATAATTCAGAAGATGCCTTGCCAAATGATCTCCTTCCTCTTTTATAGCCTTAGGCCTTTCACAATACCACTGACCAAAAACCATAACAATTCAATACCATGGACCCAATACTTGGGATCAACACTTATTACAAGATACCATGGCCCAAAACCATAGGATAAAAAACTGTCGGACTAATACCATGAACCAAACATAAGATTTCCCATGTGCATGCGCTTTTCTCTGCATGAAAGTGTGTGAACTTTTCTCTACATGAAAGTGCGTGAACTTTTCTCTGCATGAAAGGAAATTTTCTCTTCATGAAAGTGCGTGAACTTTTCTCTGCACTATAATTTATCATCTGAGATGAGTGGGTTACCATCAAGTACAACATATGTATCATAACGCCAACATGACAACTGGGATAAGAAAGAATTTTTTTTGGATCAACAACTTGTTCTGCTTCAATCAGCGAGCCATGGTCTTTCATCATAATCATTCTTTGTGGTGATCTTCTACACCATCTCTTCCACTACACTTACCAAAATGTCAAGCTTTACCTCTAAAGATGTCAATTCCTCTGGATCTATGTTCTTCCTCTCTTCTTTATTCAACTTTTCCCTTCTGATCAACAAATTAGCCTCTACATCTACTGCACTATTTTGCATCTCTTCAAGTGTTGCAAGGTTCCTTTCCCTTAGCTGAAACTCCATTTCTGGATCAAAGGCTTTTGGGTAGTGCAAGAGAGCAGATTTAGGATGAGGTCTTATATTAACCAGCATCGAAAAATAGACTTGGTTAAACCTAGCAGAAAATTGTTGTACTATCTCCCCTGGAAGTATTTTCATCTAGTTATACTCTTCTATAATCAAGGGGGTTTTGTCTGACCACCCACCTATCGAGGAAAACTTTGACGAACTGCTAGAAATATGAGATGCTCACATCAGGTAGGGTCTTGAACCAGCTCTTGACTTTGCCTTGCAAAGAAAGAGCAAAAAGCCTAATACTGACATCTTCTTCATCAACTTCAAAAAGGTCAAGAAAGGACTCAAAATTCAGTACATGTCTCTCAGCAGTGATATTGTCACACTCACCATCAAATCTTGGTAGAAATAGGTAATGATTTTTAGGGAAACCATGGGATATAGGAGGTAAAATCAGAGGCTTGTATCTATCTGGAATTTTACAAGGTAGTGGGATATGTACAAAAGCTGTAGAATCAGTCTTGGTCTCTTGAGGCTCATTAGTTGGAAGACGATCATCATAAAATTCAGAAGAAGGGTCTTGATCAAGATCGAAGGCATGCACATATTTTGTATCCATAATCTTCAAAGAGAAAGAATCAAATGCAGATATAGGATCTTTCCTCGAATACAATATACTTTGTAAAACTTCTTGACATTCTCGGGAAAAGAGAAGAAATAATTTATAACAAAGAACATAATGTCCTGGATGAAATTCCAAGTTGAATACCTGATCTTTCCATATTGTCCTTTCATGTTTCTATTGGTCAAATTCATCCTCCAGTGGAGTCCTTGGATCTGATCTTAAAACTGATTTGGAGTCGTTAGGTGAATGATTTCAACCTTGCTATGTTTGGTCATTGTTCACCATCAACAATCAGATCTGAACTTGATTACATTTTTTTGAGGAACATAAAAATACTTCCCCAGTATGGTCGCCACTATGTTAGCGCCTAAATCTACCTCAGGCTGAAGGAAGGCAGGTCTAGGGTAACATCAAACCATGCTTAACCTGGTAGCTAGCCCTACTAGGTCGGGAGAAGGCTCTCTCCTTGTCAATCTCAATTAGAATATGGAAACTAGGGCTTGAGATGACTAAAATGAAATGTTTATTTTAGGCTAGGTATATTAGGTTAGAGGATTTTGTTTGATTGTGATGGTTGGTTGCTAGATCAAATGAAGAAGGCAACTTTGGGTCCGGGAAATCAACTCAGATTTGCAGGATGTTCTATGGGGCGAGGTAGGTAGGTGTTTTGGCACTTTGAATAGAGTGTAATGGTAAGTCTAAAACCAATGAGAAGTTGGAGAGGGCATGCAAAGTTCATGAGTCCTCTTCAAACAGTAGAAAACATTAAAAACTAAATGTATTCTCAAGGCAAAGCACTGAATATCAATGGATTCCACCTATCTATCTGGATTCATTTAGTTTTGAAGAAAGAAATAGATTCTGGCACATATAACACATGAGAGAAACTAAATAACAAAGGAAGAAACAATGCCAAGACATATTACCACAAGAATCCCACAAAATGCTACAAAACTCTGGTTCATTTCCTTGCCAAACTGCATAAGTGATTTACAATGAAGCTCAAAGCATCCACAAGAGTCCAACCTTGACAAATGACTAAGAAAGTACATGATATAGGCATCAAACCACTTATGCTAGCCATCAGAGGTTGAATCCGTGAGTTAAGGAGCTGTTTCAACAACATCTAAACTAGGAACTAGAAAATAGGCAGTGGAACAACTTGCCTCTAAAACTATGGAAACTGATTCATTCAACCTCAAACCACCTCTAACTGATGTATCTACCTCCTCAAGTCATTTTTCATCATATTTACATCATATTATATCATTAATTAACCAAGGAGAAAAAAAAAAGTCAATTGATAGTCAAACTAGGCGAAATTCTGAGTTTTTAGGCAAAATTGGCAAAAATTTGCCCAATGCGCAGCGTCCTGAGCCTGATGTGTAGTGCCACTTCAAGGCTGATTTTAGAGGCCTTTCACTTCACCAAATTAGTCCCAAGATAGCTTGTTGGACGCTCTACCTGTCTAGTTTTAGGAACACTTTGAATATTCTGATTTGGAGTTGATTTTCCCCTCCAAAAAGCATTTCTCCCAAGACTGGTTCCTGTGGGTCCAAAAAGTGGCAGAGAGGGCATTTTTTAGGTGTTTTTTTCCCTTTAGGTGACCCAGATCTCCTCCAAATTTTATGAAACTTTCTAGGTTTCATTTTTTTTCCATGAGGAATCCAAAAATGCAAGCCATTTTTCAAAATACTGAGCCAACTCAATGCGTAGTGCCACTCAGCTGAAAATTCCTGTGTTTTTAATTACAAAATTGTGAAATGACAAAAATTTCTCCAAATTTGGAAAGAGGCAAGCTTACTAACTGCTTTGCTGAGCTAATGAATCTTTGGCCAAAATTCTAAGTTTATCTTGTTCCTTCTTGGCCCTCAAGGTTCTCTTTAACTTAGCTTTTAGCCTATTTATCCTTGTCTTGCAAATTTTATTTCGAGCTAAGTAATGATAAGCCATATGGCGCAAAATTTTCTTTTCCTAGTTAGCTTTCTCAAGAATCTTCTTAAGGTGAATGTTCACCCTTTCCAACCATGACTCTCGGTCAGCTTCAATTTATTGGTCAAGGGATGTCATTTTGATTTTTCTTCTTTTTGCCTCTTGCCTATTTTCTCTAATAGTTTGTAGTTCCATAATAGCTTGTTTATCTTCCAGTTGCTTGTTTTCCTGCTCAAGATAGTTGATGATCCATTTGGCCCTCTCAAGGTCAAGTGATAAGGCTTGGATTTCAACCTCTTTCTCTTTGATAACCATATCCTTGAGGCTTGAGCTTTGAGAGCCCAAATCAGTGTCATCCTCCTCAATCAACACAAAATCCCTGTCTTGCCCTTCAGTAGGGCCCTCTCCATGCATCTGTTGCTTTTCTTTGTCTCTGCCCTGTACCTGTTTAGCTGGAGAAGAAGGCAAAGCCCCTTTCACCCCTGGTGAAGATAGCATTTTCCTATGGTCCAGTGAAGAAAACAAGACCCCTTCCACCCCTAGTGGAGATAGTACTCTTTTGGCAGTTGCAAAAAGCATCCTAGTGCCTCTTTCATAAGTAACAAACAAACAGGAACATGAGCCTCTTTTGTTTTAGTTTCAGGCTTTTTTTGTTGCCTGAAAGGTTCACCTTCCTCTTGAGGATTTGTAAATATTTGAGGCCCCTTGAAGCATTCATGGCCAATGAACGTTTGCCATGACACTCCCAATTGAGTGAGCTGATGCAAAGCAACAATTGTGATGACAGCAACATGATAAATACTATTGAGTTGCCGTGGATATCGTTTTCTTTTTGCAATCATAATCATCCTCTCTAAGTTTTTACATATGAAATAAGGAATACTCATCATTCTGACCCTGGTGAAGTGCATAAGTAATCTAATATGATAGGCATAAAGTCTAGAGAACCTACCCTCACATGTGAAGTATTTGATGATAAGCTTCATGAGTAGAACATACCAGTCCTCCAAGAATTTGAAAGGAAACGCCCTGCTAGGTTTACCATGATATTTGGCCTTGATATAAGGTTCATAATGTTGTTTACTGATATTCTACCTTTTGTTCCACTTTTCCCCTACATCTGGCATTCTTGTAGCTTATGCAATGATCACTAGTGAAAGATTGAAATTGACCCTAGCGAGATGCACCACATTATTTTCCATGTTTATTACAAACTTCCTTGCCAACTCATGATGATATTTGACCCTCTCAACCATTTCACAAAACTTAAAACAAGACTGATATCTGAAACATGTGGTGGCAAGAGGGCAAGCAAGGAGTTCAGTCATGCTAATAGGTTCCTCCCTAATAATTTTTCCACCCTTGTGAGGTTTGCTAGGCTGCACATTTCTTTCCCTTGAGCTATCACTAAGTGTTTCTTCTCTATAACTTGATTCACTGCTTCTTTCCATGATGCTTGTCTTAGGTATGTGATGTAATGATGGTATGGTGCACAATGACAATGGGTGAGAATAAAGAAGATGAGTATGAAGAGATTTTACAAATATGAAATGGAGTAGGGGAATAAAGGGATAGGTTTAGGAAATTAGAGTTTTGACTTATGAGGGACTTAGGGTTTAAGGAAGGGAATCAGTTTCTTAGGGGAATAGGGAAAGGGAGAATGGAATTAATGGGTAGATTTAGGGCAATGAAGTGTGGAAAAGGGGGAAAAAATTTTGGTTTTGTTATGGAGTGAAAATTTTACAATGAGATGGAAATGTATGAAGTAAAGCTAGGGTTTTGATTTTAAGAAGCAAAACACATGAAGAAAACATGAAGAAGACTAAATTTAGCTCAAGATCAATGAAAACTTACTTGAATGAGTGAAATGCAGCTTTTGGGAGAGTTTAGGATGAAGTTGAGTGATTTTGGAACCTCCTTGGCCAATGTGCAGCACAGTGGGCCCAATGCGTAGTGCTTGTCTGATGCGCAACACCTTTGTATTTTTAAACTGGCAGAAACTGGCTGATGTGCAGCATTGGTTTGATGCACACCACTAGGCAAATTTGCTACAAAAACAGGGTTTTCTCCTTCTTTTGCTCGATTTTCCTCCAAATCGTGATTTTGGCTCTTCAAAGATGTTTTGCACAATGAAATGGATGGCTAACATGAATTCACTTTATAAATGGATGCACTTTAATTTTTCCTCATTGCAAACCCACTTTTATAAAGTCTTAGTCACTTTTCTTCAAAAAATCTGTTTTTCATTTGAAATTTGACTTTTTATTGACCATTTGATGGATTGATGCATTTGGTGCTTGTGTTTTTGCAATGGCTGGAGTTGGCAAGGTGACCAAGAGCAGTTGTTGAACTTATTACATATAGAAACACTTAAATTACATGAAATTTGTACAAATGATTGGAAAAACTTTATTTTCACCTCAAAATAGAATTTTGAGGTAAAAAGGATTTATTGGGCATATTAAAAGCAAATTTATGATTCTATGAACTTATTAATCCTCCTCATGTGCTTTCTGACCTTTTATTCAATTTTGGATCACCAAAATGACAAACCCTAGACCTAGTGAGACTAAAACCCTAAAACTGATTTTTGTAAATAAAATGAAACAGGATGACCGTAAATGACTTGAAAAGTATGAATAGAGGTCAGAAATATATATGTCATGAGGAAAAAAAAATCTGAATTGAACCCTACCATCAATTGATCCATGACCTAATGGAATGCAGCTGATCAGATGAGACACCTAATATGCGTGCAAAAGAGTAATTTGATCGCTGATGGAGGTATGAAGATACCGACACTAACAATATCAACAAAATGATTATCTTTTATGTGCACTGCGAAGAGTTATGCATCTGGCAATCCTTCCTCCAAATTTGTAGGTTCTTCTCCTATTTCGATCTGTGACAGATGGTTAGGCCCTACACTCAACCTTCTTGGCTTCACAATGACATCAAAGTCATACTCCTAAAATTACAGCAACCATCAGCAAATATTCCCCCCCAACACAGGCTTATTGACTAGGTATTTGAGGGTAGAATGATCTGTGTACATCTTAAAATTTCCACCCAACTGATAGTGCCTAAACTTTTGAAGTGCATATGCCATAGCCAATCCTTCGTGCTCTGTTGTTGAGTAATTCTTCTCGGTCGTCGATAATTTCCTACTAGTGAAGGTTATGGGATGGTCCAGCTCTCCCCATTGGCTTGTGTTAGCACTTAACACAACACAATGCAAGAAGAATCAACATGTACATGGAATTCCTTCTTCCAATCAGGGAAGACCAACATCGGTGCAGTGACCATCTTCTCTTTCAACACGTCCAAACTTCGGTGGCATTCTTCATCGCAACAGAATGTAGTGTCCTTCTTCAACTGTTTCTCCATGGGCATGATGATATGAGCATGAGCCTTGATAAAATTCCTGTAATATCCTGTATTTCCTAGTGTCATGCATGGTTTCTTAACACTCCTTGGGGCCTCCAAATTCACTATCACCGCGATATTAGTAGGGTCCACCATCAGCCCTTGCTTGTACACCACATGAACCAGTACAGAATAAACACTTCTTTAGATTTAGTGTGATCTAGTACCTGCGACACGTATCCAACATCAGGCATAGACTGGCTACATGGCGCTTTACTAAACCAAACATTGTGTAATCGTCGAAGTAAACTTCCAAGAACTTATGGATGAACTCTTTAAATTCCACTATAACTATGCAAGAGAATATCGTAAGTGAATTCTTGAGTCCAAACGGCATCATCTTGTATTGCAAACAACCCCATTCTGTCACAAAGGTCGTTTTTCTCCTATCCTCTGGCGCGATGTTGATCTAATGGTACCCGAAAAATCCATCAGTGAACGAGTAGGCCTCGTACCCTCCAACATTGTTCAATACTTCATATGTAAATGGCGTCAAGAATGGGTCATGTACATAAGAATCATTGAGCTTCCTTAGATCTACGCAAATCCATGTTCCATCCTTATGTTTCTTCTCCTAGACCACCATGGGGCTCACCCAATCGGACTCCTCCACAGCTTCTATGATGCCTGCTACCAGCATCTTATCCAATTCCAAGTGAATCTTTTCCTTATACTTAGGATTCAGGCAATACGGCCTCTACTTAACAGGCTTTGCATCCATCTTTAGAGCGATTTTTGTAATGTCCAAGTCTCCTATTATGCCCTTCAAGTCTGAAAACTTGGTAGGGAACAGATCCTGATATTCACAAAGTAACTCAACAACATTACCCACAGTAGTGTCATCCTAGTAATCTCCAATATTTTCAAACTTCGGTTCTACTTCAGTCCCAATGTTCACTTGCTTGGTCTTCAACAACGTGGTGATGTTTGGGTTCTCTATTTGTGGACCTTTGACTTTGTGATGCCCTTCGACCTCTGGAATATTATTTCTTCTTGGATCATCATCCTCCCCTTCAGCTGTCACATTATAACATTCCAGCGAATGGCACAAATGAGTGCTCCAATCTGGTTGGACCCATTCCAAAGTTTCTTGCATATTCTAAAGATCACTGCCTTAACCTCCTGTAAGGCTTCATCAATGCTCTCGAACCCATCTTCAAAATTGAAGGTCATTTGGAATCCTTCCCTCAATATATCGCATTTCTCAGTGCCATGGAAGAGATCTATCTCCAAATACCATTTCATAGGGATGGTCCAAAGCATGGAAGAATAAATGTACCCACTTCGGCTGTGGTTCCTTCCCATAAGCTTTAGTCTAATTTGCTAAGTGATCACGTGGATCATCCCTCCCTTCATATTTCTTAGTCAATCGAAGGTTAGGTCACCAAACCACAACCTCATCATTCCTCTATAATCCTGCCATCCATCAAAGCTATCCTTGTGCGTACCCCACCATTGTGCGGGTGTAGCACGCAATGCCAAACCTAATGCTTGGAAGCGATGATCCTCAGGGACTTCACACTCAAATGCATCCAAAAACTTATCCACGTCAGTTAAACCATCATAGTAAGGTAAATTCCTTACCTCCGATGAAACACAACGCAACAATTTAATCATCATGTTGCAGCATAGTGTAGATACTTCATGCAGCTTATTCTGCCAATGCTCCAACTCTTCATTTGAATCTGAGGTATAGGAACTTTCTCAGTCCCATGCAATCCATCCATCTGCCATCAAATTGATCCAGTCTTGATCTTACGCTCTGATTTTGTAGATTTGATCCAATTCATCTTCACTTTCCTCATAATCGTGGATCAGTTCAGTGTAGTGTGACCCTTCTGCAGGGTCCAATGACACTGTGACTCGAAGCGATTTCTTCTCAAATGACATTGTCCTCTTTTTCAAGTTGATGACCCCATTCATGTAAATGGCCCAATCAATTCCCAGGAGTGCAAGGTATGGATTATTGTCATCAATGATCTCTATCACCTCAAAATGACCTAGCACGCTCACACCCTCTATATCCATTGTTACTCCATGTGGTTGACCCATAGGGATGATCTTCTGTTGGTTTGCCATTCTGAGCTTAATTGGAGACCACTAAAGTGCAGGTTTCCATGTAGTCGACCCATAGGGATGATCTTATGTTGGTTCGCCATTCTGAGCTTAATTGGAGACCACTACAGCATAGGTCTCCCCATTCTTCCCACATCTATTTAGGAAAAACGTTCGTGTCAGACTACAAATCCAGAATGACCTGTTCCATCTCATATTATCCTATTTGTGTGGTGAGCCTCATCTCCCGCCCTATTCTTGCCTTATGTTTACCAATTTTTCTAGCTACGCGATGTCCATCAGGGGAATTTTCTTTACTGATGCATTTATTTATAAACTCCTACATACCTTTCATAGCTTTTCTATTGTGCAACAACTTCATGTAGGTCTCCAAGAACATGGTAAGCACATAGGGATCAACCTCTATAGGCGCACTGGTTTCTGGTGCTTTGTTCTGGCTTCCAGAGGTAGACACCTCTACAAATCTTTTCTTGGCCTCCATAAACGTTTACTTCGCATGCTCCAGATCAAAACTGACTTCCCTCTCTAGGGCCTTGCAGACCCATCCACCCTCTTTAGGTTGTTTTCCCTTATCATCCCCAGTCGTTATCCCACTGCTCAGCACGATATTCACATTTGGATCTTCCTCACGAGGCTCAAATCTCATCATTTGTAAGTTTTGTGTAGGTTGTTAAGGTTGCACCTTTTTCTACTACAACTTAGCTATTAACACAGGGAATTCTTCTACAGTGTGGTCAAACCAGCTACAATATTGACATGACAGGTGTGTATGATTCTGACACTCACGCGCATAGTTCTCTAGCATTCGACCATTGTAACAAATAACCTGACCCCAGCCTCTACCAGGCCCTCCCACTCCTTGGCCTCATCCTCATCCCTGATATCCTCCACGCGCCCCTCTGGAGCCCTACTCTGGAGGCCAAGTTTCTGCTTTCATTCTATAGGTAGGTGTTTTGTCCATCATCAGCTCATAACTATGACAGTGGTGCTCATCATGACCCACTAATTTTCAAAATTTGTAGAACAATTGTTGTGGTGTATGAACGAACTTTTGAAGAAATTGACAATTATCTGTTACGTATTTTCTAGCCACCTGACAAATAGCACACCATAGTGCGGTCCCCACACTCAGTCCTGTGGGAGCTTCTGGCCTTAGGGGAATTGGTCCCCCTCCTATGATATAGTTCACAAATATGGGAGAATGGTCTTTATCATGCCCCTGGCTCTTACATTTCAAACACCAAACCACCTCGCGCACCTTTGGCTTAGCCTCCTTTTCCTTCTTCAAGCTCTGAAATTCCAAGTAGAGGTTTTGCAACTAGGAGTGAATATGTTGCACCCCCAAGGTCGCATCCTGAATAGGGATTACATTCAATCTCATTGCGATTTCCAGCGCTTCTACTTGAGTTCATATTTTCTATTGCGACAAAGAAATCCTCAGGTGGGGCAGAAGCAAAGATATAAACCACTCGCAGTGTTAACCATCTGTGAGATGCATGTTAGCTTCACGGATCACACACTTCAACCTTTGATCTAACTCCCAAGGCATCTCATCAACCCTCATCGTGATCTCCTTAAACCCAACTACTGGTTGCAAGTTAGACTTAGGCTTACTAAACTCTTTTTAAAGCATCCTTAGTTTCTGCTAGCGTTGCCATAGGATGATCAGAACAATACTTAATATACTACATCAGCGCGTGATCTTGTAGAGCGATAATCAATTGTGCCTTCTTTATATTGTCATCAATAATCTGCTGCACTATCCACACAACATTCGCAAAAAACCAAAACTGGTCTGTATCTTCACTCCCTATGCCCTTGAAAATTGACAGCTTAATTGTGTTCAACATTTTGAATGGAGGTGGTGGTGGTGGAGGTGTGGGCGAAGGTGTATGAGGTGGAGGTGGAGGTGGAGATGGAGTGGATGGGTGATGTATCTGCAAAAAACCATGTCTCATCAACTAAAAGACACTCTATAGTGAGGCCTGCACTGATCCCTCGTCGTCACTTGAAGGAGGTCAAATCAATGGGCTATATTCAGGACCAGATTTCTCTTGATCTCTGAAGAGTTTTCTACTTCATGTAGCGTCGAACATCAAGGCAATGGCATAGCCTATTCTTCACACAACAACATTTTAATCTAGGTATTCAAAGATCTTAGATACTTACCTCACGATCCTTTGAAGAAGCGTCACTCTGCTTCATTGTAGATGACTGAGGTATCAACTATGAATTTTGTAACAAATCCTCCTATAATTCGATCAAGCCAATGGTTGACAACCCACGCGATTTTGTCTTCAGATGCTTCTAATCATCATACCAATTCTAAAGTCCACACTATTGGACTGTCAAGCTTCCACCTCCCTTGGTCATCTGCAACTTATCTATCCACTCGTATAATTCAATTAGGAAGGTGCAGAATAAAATTTTGTGTATTTTTGTATACAAATATCTGTCCAACCACTGCTCCTTTGATAGGCGCGGGTTCCTGTTCTCCTGCGCCGCGAATTCGTGAATCTTTCTGTCCAACCACTTCTCAATTCCCTTCTTAGTTGATTTCCAATGATGTGACATCACACATCTCCTTACGAAGATCTCGGTCCTAACAACGAAACCATTTTTTGGTTTAGGGGGTCCTAACCCACATTCAGAGTTAGTTGCGCCAACCAATAAAACCATACACTACTAGCCCTTTCGGCAACAATCCATGTAGCGCAGGCTACAGTCTCACTCAAAGCATTATGGGGGGATGTTGGAACCAAGTTTACCCGTCGAGAGATCAGCGTGATGTCTTTTATTACCCTAGATCTGCCTTCGTGCAGATCTATGAGCCCTTAGGGCTTGGTACTGCAACTCCACTTAAACAACATTCAGACCTTTGTGAAGGTCCACAATCAGCCCTTGCAGACTCTTAAAAGTATGTTCAATCACTTACGTGCATTAAAAATCAACCCTAGATCTGAGTTCACACAAATCTACTTAAGTATTTGATAAACATAACAAAATGTATCACAATCTTCGCGAAAGTATTTAACATGTATTGCATACTCTTATTAAGACTTATTCAATAGAATCGCGCATCATTAGATAAATATTTCGTAATTATATTTATTCATCAACATCATATATCACAAGCATAAATAAATAGAGGTACACAGATAAACACAGGAATTCTTTGGCAATCTTCTTTATTGATCTTCAATATGGTATTACAGACTCAAAGATACCCTACGTACTTAGCTATAGGGGTCTACGCACTCAGCTGTGGGCTCTACCTAAGCCTCTGTGCACTCAGTTGCAGAGCCTTTCTCTCTCATCTGACCCACTTCTTTGTGCTATCTTCTATTGACCCTTTTCATCCATCATTATCTCCTTATGCCTTAGACTCTCTAATACACGCCTACTTATACAATCCCATGGTCAGTGGACAATGGGTGGATCTGCAAAGCCAACTCAACTTTTCATAGACAAGGGGCTAAAACCCCTTTTTTTGCTAATCCCCTACGCGCTCCATATCCACAAATCATGGAAACTTTACATATTTTTACAAAAATTACATTAAAACCTGGGTTTTTAACCCCAAAACTGACCAAGGAAACCCCATCCCAACAAACCTTAATTGGACCAAGATTGGGGGAATATGTTTGGTGGTGGAAAAAGTTTTTGAAAGTGAAGGTGCCACAAAAATACATATTTCTAATGTGGTTAGCACTAAATAATAAATTTCTCATAATGGGGATGATCGAGAAAAGGGTAAGGCTGGATTAGGAAATTTTCTTCTAATTCGAATAGTAATGAGTCAATGGGACATCATTTCTTGTCTTGCACTTTCTCACAATATCTATGGAATGATATGAAATACCATTTAGGTCTACCAAAGCTTTGAAACAATGATTCTTTGGAAAATGTATTTTCAATTTGATTTGGGAATAAGGAGCTCAATCCCCTTAGAGCTATCATGTGTTTGACCCTTTGGGATATATGATTGGGTCGCAATGCATTTCTATTTGAAGGTAATTTTTTTTCTTCTTTTAAGTTTTTTGGTCAGACTTTGAGATTTCTTCCTTTGTATAAGAAAACATTTATAGGATCAAAGCGTCAAAGGGATATTGGTATGTTAAACATGGGCATAACCTTTCCTTGGATTTTCTTTAATGGCGCTTGTAATGATGCCATCTAAGGCTGCAAAATAGTTTTTCATTTGTATAAAAAGAACTATTTTTTAAATGAAAGAAAATGTTCGAAGGGGGATCGACAACTATAGTGAATTCATGGATTTGTATCTACTCTTAAATTTTACTATGAAGAAAGGCTTTAGTTCATTTCGAGATTTTAGAGATTTTAATCTTGTAGTAAATGTTTTATTTAATAAAGTTCATCTAAACAAATATCATATTACTTATTCTAGTTCAACATAGAAGGAAATATTTGGAATTTTTACAAAATATATCTATTATATTATATATATATATATATATATATATATATATATTATTATAATATATATATATAATTATATATATATATAGATTAAGGACATTTTATAAGAAAATGAACACTACTAATCTCTCTCTACTATATATATTAATTGTTAAATATTTTCCATATATACTATACACAAGTTTAATATCCATATCCTTAATAAATATTTCGTAAACCAAATTATATACAAGAGTTTGTAAAAGGGGATGTTATGGCTGGCCAATAATTGCAAATACAAAATTTATAAACTTGTTGTTTAATGTCATTATTAGTCCCTCCCGGATCCGGGTGTTAACACTGCCTTAAATGGCATTCATGCGCACTTAAGACGCATGAGGCCGCCACCTGCTCCGCAGCGTGGAGCCCCAGAAGCAGAACGGAGGCGGGGAGAATGTTTTTATGGCCTTGGCACGGCGGAGGACAGCGCCATTAATGGCGAACGAAACCCGATGCAGTCTGTCGAGCAGTATTTACAGGCAGCGACTCAGTAATTTTTTCATTATGCCTTCGATCGAAGAATACTCTGTTCAGTTTGTTGTGAGTTCTGTGGGTGAGGTCGAGACGGAGCCCCGCCTCAGAGGGGAAATTCGAGCTAGTTCTGGCTCGAATTGGCAGCCCTTCAACTCGTCCGGTGTTCTTCGCTCTAGAATTCCTTCATCAGTTTGGGGTAAGTGCTTCATCCGCGGTTATTTCAGTTTTTCTGGCTCTGTATCTCGGTTCAGTGTTTCCATTATCTTCTGTTCTGTTTCTCAACTCGGTTCGGGGTCCTTGGATGCTCTAAGGAACAATTCTGGTTTCCACTCTGTCCCGTTGAAAGTCATTGTCCTTATCTGCACCATGAAGCGACCTAGGAAGCGTTCTCGCTCCAGGGAAAGACCTGGCAGCAACAAACGACCCGCTACTCGCCCTCAGTCCACGCCTCTGCTCACCACCATCAACCTCACTTCTCCCCCTGAGGATCCTCCTGCATCTAACCCCACTCGCCATCCGATACCCAATAGCGCTTTCCAATCCACCCACTTTAAATTTCAAAGCAACCTGAACCACCCCCTGATTTCAGCCCAGATAACCATCCTGATGACGGAGGAAATCAACCAGGTGCCTCCAATATCCTGCATTGACCCCAATTCTTCCAACAGTAGTGACCGTTCCTCTGCCCAATTTGCCATGGCTGCAAAGAAGGATGATGCACCAGTGATTCAGGTCGACTCGCCTTCCCCAATTCCTCCCCTGAGTGACTGCATCAACCTAATCCTGGACCCCGACGCTGGCAACACCGACAAAGACCAGGAGGGAAAAGTGTTGCATGAAAAAGACGGGCTCAGCCACGACGACGCGTGTTAGCAAGCCGAGGAGACACAGGAGGAAGAGGACAGTTGAACAGATGGCTCTTGTCTTTGCACTTTTTGGTTTTTGGAGGCATGCTTCGGATGTTTGGCTCAATTTTGAGAATTCTCCAGCCACGGCATATGCTAATGTCTTGGTCTCAGTACTCTCTCTCTTAGTTTCTCAGTACTCTCAGGGTTACTAGTCATATGCTTAGTCTCGGTACTCTCTTTCTCAGTTTCTTTGTAATGCCAATGAATTTGGCGATCTGTTCTGTCTATCTGGTTGTTAGCTTGGATAAAATCCCCAGCTCTTCTACTATGGGGAATTTTTGTAACATATCTGATGAGTAGGCTTCTGTAGCTGCCCCCTCTTGTAATTTTATTATGTTTACCAGTTAATAGAAATAGCATAGTCTTTTACCGAGAAAAAAAAAATGCCATTATTAGTCCCTACCTGGGACTATTAGCGATCGATCGATCGCTGGCCATCAATTAATTGTTATTTTAACCAAAAATTTTTATGCTTTCCCAAATTTTATCCAAAGTTTTCGATGGCAATTTAGCGTTCTAGACAATTTATCCAAAGTTTTGTTTTTGACCTCTTATTGGAAACTTCGCGCGTATCGAGGGAAAAATACACCTGCAACTCTTTTCTTATGCAAAGTTTGAAAAGAACTAAGATATTTCGAAAATAATATAGTAACCTTATGTATCTGCCTTTATGTTATTTTCTGGCGGACAGGTTTTTAATCCAAAGTTTCGTAAATGAATATCATCTTATCCTAAATTCTTTCTAGGGCCTGTTCCACGTTAAGCCAACACCTAATTTACCTGCCACGTTTCTTCGTGCATGTCGAACACCCGTGTCGTTCTATTCGGACGTCGTCTCATTGCATCTCATTAAATACGCCACTACCCTCCGTCGACACCTTGCATTGTGATTGTGATTGTCGCTCTGTAGATTTTCTGGTTTTCTTTATGATCTGCAAGCACCAGGGTTCAAACTGCGTGACAGAGGCCGTCTATCCATGTATTTACTTCCTTGACAGTGAGTTATGCCAGCTTTATTTACGTTGCAGAATCTTTCAATTCTGCTATTGATTTTAGCATTATATTTCCATGATTTTTATAGATTATGGTATATTTTTCTAAGTTCAACACTGACCAAAATCCTAGATAGAGGTTTTGTGTGTGCATTGTGTCTGAAATTTGAGCCTAGGAGGTCGTAAGTAGAAGTGTTGCTCTTTGCCTGTTACAATATTCATCTCTTTTGTTTCTCACGGCTTTTTTCTGGATTTTAATGAATTTATTGCTAGTTTTTTAGGCATTCCTGTTTCAAGTAATTGAACTGTAACTCGAGGCTTGGGCTTGTTTGTGTACTGTGATGGTTCGTGTTCGTTTTTCTTTTCTTTTCTCAAGTTATGATGATGGCATTAAAGATAATGGCTGCGATTAACTAAGTTTTTTTAAGTGCTAATTATATTTGAATTTGCAGGTATTTGTTAAGACTGCTGGATGGGCATGCATGTAGTGAAGGGTTGGTTTCTGAATCATTAACAGTTTCGTAGTTTTGCTAGCAAATGCCTCAATTCAACAAACCTAATCTTTGTGGCCTGTATATTGCCTCCTGTGGAACAAAGGTCCCACTTTGGCGCAAAGATCTGGCAAAAGTGTTCTATTTCCGTCAGTGAGGTGGAAATATTGACTTGAGATTCTTGAGGTTGTGGATTTTTCAGAAAATTCTATCGTCTGCTAACCCCGAGCTTCACAATTTCTGGCTCCTGCGGATAAAATAGATGTTTTCAAATCTAAATTTACAACTTTTAAGGCGAAAACAGAATGAGTTTTTTCGCCCATTTCCCTCTCTGTAAAATTAGTTAAGAGAAGCCGATTTGATTCCAGTATATGTTTGATATTTGGTGCTGTCACAAGCCTATTTTCATTCATCTGTTGTTAATTTTGTCTCTATTCCTTTGATTCCTTCTGATAAGAGACATATTACAAAGATTTTAGATTTTATCTGAATTTCTTCCAGATTTTATATCATTTCCAGTGCATGATCCAATCGAGATACACGAGATTTACAAATTGTATTAACCGTATCTAAGCAGAAAACTTACAGAAGCTATGCCAAATCTTCACAGTCACTAGCATAAGGTTGAGGGTACCATCTATTCACCTTGGCCGGATGAAGCTGTAATGTGCTGACCAGTAATATCGTTCTCTTTGACGCCATGCGTTGTGAATATGATCGTCTGCTGCGCAGTTTCCCGTCTCTTCTGCCCAGCTTCCAATTGATCGGGCTTGTTCTCCATTGGGTAAAGGACACCTCCACCATCTACGCCGAGGAGGCTATAAATAATGGACAACAGATCCTTGGAACAATCAACGCCGGAAAAGAATCGACTGAGATCGGATCCCTCATACCCCGCATTCGTTATAGTAAATTACCTCGACCCTAGCTCGGATATAGGGGGAAATCCTACAGAAGGTCAATCTTCATTTCAATTTTCTCTATTGGGCCGCTAATCTCGTAAAAATAATTGCAGGCTATACGTGACAAGCCCCTGAGAAATCCCGAGCTCAGACAGCTAATCTTTCTTCAGGCATTCACGACAGATAGGGTTTTGGGGTGAAGTCTAAGTTACTGACCTGGGACCTTTTCAATTTTTAGAGGATAGAACTATTTATTGTCAGGGTTCCCACATCTACCTTAAACACTGTCGTCTTGAGGCGTTTTAGATCACAGTCTAACCTGGGACTTTTTGGCTTTTTGTGTGGTTGAGTTTCTGGTTAATTTTGCACTAGTTGTGGAGTAAAAGAGTTTTCACTCTTATGCCGAATCTATTTCTATATTTTAAATTGAAATTTACGTTATATAATATTGTTATTATTTTGAAACTATAATAATAGGCCAAATTTCAATAATTTTAATATAAAACTTTAAATTTAAATATTGACACTAGTTTTAATGTTTCTTTATAAATATCATTTTAGTAATTGTTGTTCTGTTATTGGCAAGCAATTTTCTAAGAAAATGTGAAATAGAACGGTAACGTTAACCACTGTGAATGCCATTTGAATGGTAAGAATGAGATGCACCGTTCCAGACATGCGGACAGGTACTTCTTTGAATGGTAATAATGAGATGCACCGTTCCATACATGCGGACAGGTACTTCTTCTTTAGTTGTAAGTTCATAA
The DNA here is from genome assembly GCA_000404065.3 of Pinus taeda. NCBI lineage: Eukaryota > Viridiplantae > Streptophyta > Pinopsida > Pinales > Pinaceae > Pinus > Pinus taeda. The sequence goes on from APFE030553176.1 coordinate 27,217, forward strand.
TAATATTGGCATCCACTGTTCCAAGTTTTGCAATTCGTTGCAGATCCTGGCAGGGACTACCGCCACTGCAGTGGCTCCTTGTTTTTTATAGGAGTTGAAAGTGTTTTTTTGTTAATAAGATTTGAGTTTTTTAAACTATCTCTTAATTTTTAAAAACTACATTAACGTGGTAAAACACGAACTGAATAGTGATATTCATATTAAATATAGATACATTTTTCTATTAAAAGATAAGTTGCTAACAAACTCGCAATACACATTCTATTAATAAAGTAATATTATTATCTAAAAAATTGTCATATTAATATTACTTTTCTTATCCTATAATATTATTTAGAAACGGAGTTGTCTTTAGTGTGATTTTTTGGAGATTCCGGTGATGGAATCCGGCGGAAAAAATTGAGGTTAAATCTTGATTTGTATTATTTAAAATGGGTTTTTAACTGCATATTTGGATTCAGCACCCTGAAAAACCCCTGGGACACTTTGATTGTGCAGAAATTAGCTATGAAACTTATGGTTTCAATAAATTGCTGCCAAATTTTGAACGAAAAAACCCACTGGAAAAGCTTCCAAAAAGTCTCTTTAAAGACAACTCCTTTAGAAACATAAAGTATAAAGTATTAATTATTCATATGATGATTTACTTTGTACTCGTTTTTTTCATTTAACTTTTTTAACTTGATAAATATTAAATGATTTTAAATATATGTGATATAGGGTATATTATTAAAGTACTTATGTAAAGGTCATTGATTCAAACCTTGACTTAGTCATGTTCAAGCTAAAATTAGTTATGGCACCTAATAACTATAATAGTTTATAAGAAATATTCAGCCTAAATCACATGCAGAAAATATCTGTCGACGCGTTTCGAACCAACAAGTGTGGTTCATCGCCAGGACAAGTTGAAGAAACAGATCCAGCTTCGCATATTAAATAGCCTGAGCAGAGCCTCCAACGACTAACTTGACTAACGGCTACTTTTGACTTTAGGACCAGGATTATAAAAAATTATTCTAATTTAATGGATATTAATTATAAAAATATATAAATAATATGAAAGGTGTAAAGGGTTAGTTAAAGAGGAATAGTTCAATAATTAAAAATTATAAGTTATTAAGCACTTATATGGGAATTAGTTATATAAAGTACCTTTCTTATATGTATAAAAATATAAAGTAATATCTAGGTTGTTAGAACTAATACAACTATTGGAATGAAAAATTAAGAAATATATATATATGTTATATATTATAAAATAAAAATAAAAATAAAAAATAAAACATAATTGAGAAATTAAGATAATAATTGTTCAATCAGAAAAAGCAAGGTTATAAAAGTACTGAAATTGAAAAATAATAATAATAATAATAATAAATAAATAAATAAAATAATAATATAATAATAATAACATAATAATAATAAATAAATAAATAGATTAAGCTACTAACACAATTTACAAAGAAGGAGGATAAGAACATGATCAATAAACCACAGAGCTAAAGGGGGAAACCTTAGGAGGAAGGAAAAGATAAGGCTCAACAGAAAACGATCCGCGAAAAAGAGGGAAACAACGAAAGCAAGAAAAAGCAAGATTAGGAAGAAAGGGCGGATCCAGCAGCTACTAATCTTCCAGCCGTCATCTCTATTGAGATTGTTCGGCCTTCTTTCAATTTCAATAGCTTCTCTGAATTTACGGTGATGGAACTGCGCAACCTTGGCAATAACCTTGGCCTCCTCAATACAAACATGATGCTTGGTCTTTTTTGCATGCTCTCCTAATGCTGAAGACTTGGTTCTCCCATGTCTTAGGTCAGCTGCATGTTCGTTGATTCTTTGATGGATGGAGCGCCCTGTTTCCCCTATATAGGGGGTCCCACAAGAACAAGGGATCAAGTAGACAACCGTCATAATCAATCTTATGTTACATGGTATGAACTTCGCCTAATTACCAATTCCTATAAATATCTCTAACAATAAATTAAATAATCTTCATAATCGTAAGACCACATAATTACTTAACAATCTTGACTAAATAATTTTTTCATTAAACTTAATTAAATTTCTAAAACATAAACTCTAACATACTTCAATATTTTTGAGTTAAAAATATCTATATTTCATATAAAAATTTATTTTCTTTACTTTTATTTTTTAAAATAATTAAAATATTCTAAATTTACTATTCATTAAATTAATAAATATCTAATACATTAATATTAACTTATTATTAACTTTTTAACCTAAAACATAGTAATTATTAATCACTAATTTTATAATTTATCACTAATCTCTAATCTACAACACTGTTAACGTATTAACTTTTTATTTCACTAACTATACCCATAACAATGAAAAAATTATTCTTTTAAACACTTAATCATAACTAACTAACTCACTATTTAATCAGGAATTTCATCCATGGTCATACTACCTGCTAATTATTTGCTCCACCAAGATAATAACTAGCTAATTCACTTATATTGAGCATCTAGCTTACTAACTAATTATCTATGCCAATAATCGTTGATATGCTAACTACTAACCATATAACTAGCCAAAACATTAATAATTAATTCACAAAATTTGCACTATTCCAGTAATTAACTATTAATTATTATTTCAATAATTTACTAACCATTAATTATTATTTTATTAATGAGTTTACAGGTTGGGTTGATTATTTAGTTCTTTGTCTCCATTTCGCTTCAAGTCTGATGATGAGTGAATATTAGTCTATTATGATGAGGCTAAAAAATATATATATATTTACTAGGATAAAGTTCCAATCTATTATATCTTAAAATGTTTCCATTTTAATTAAAACACAAGTTATTGATATATTTAGTTGGTAAGTTTGAATACATTGTAATAAATTATTAATTTTCACCATTAGAAAAATAATTAAATTTATTTTGTTTTTGACTTATAATTAACTATTCTTAATTTGTACCTCATTGATAACTACTTATTAACATATTAAACTCTACACTTATTTTTTTGAAATCATTAATCCTGTACTATATATTTTCGAATGTCCAACCCAAATAAAAAATCAATTGAAAAATACATATATTAGTACAACCATATAAATAAAATGAGTGATAAATATTGATAGACATTAATCTATAACAAGCATCAAAGCACTTACTTATAATACATTGCACATTGTTAAAAATTTAAAAATCATAAATCCAACTAAATTCTAACTTTACTATAAATTATTATTTGTAACTAGGCTGAGTTTAGGACGGGACCAACTTGCTTATTAGATTGAAGAAGAATGATCAACCCACAATGGGATGCTTATCACAAGGATTGTGCAAAACATGGACAAACTTAGACGCCCATTGAGATAGCTTTAATCTGCCAAAGTGGCTTCTATTCTCAACCCCTTCCATGAAATTTAAACTCAAGACTTAGCAATGACTAAATTCCATACAAATCAACTAGTTTACTCCTCATAGATTATTATTATTATTATTAAAAATTTTAATCTATAAATCAAACATATATACATTTTAAAAACATAAAATAAAATTCTTATTTATAGAGATTTATTCCCACCTTATTATAAAAATGCGAACATATAAACATAAATATACATTAGTGGTAGGACCCAAGTTAAATGATCACACCGACCCATAGGTAATTTTCTCTTTATCACGTCGACAAATCCTTCGAGATATGGGTGGACAAATCCTTCGAGATATGGGTGGACATGCGCACTATCGAATAATATTTATTTATAGAAGAATAGTTATACCATGTAAGTCCATCATGTTGATATTTATTGAATAAAAAAATATCAATTTCCGAATACAAAAGATGGGATATTATAAAAATGGGTGGTCACCCAGGAAAATGATCAGTAACATCACGCTTTTAAGAATATATTTTATTTTTTAATAAATAAATTATATAAAAATAAATTGTATATTTATCCTTACACTATGATAATTATCTATTGTCATTTTATAAAAATATTAAGTAATAAAGATGTGTACCTGTCATCATCATCTTTGAGGAAAAGGATTTTATAATAATTTTAGGCAATTATAATCTTAGTGGCGGTCATAATTAATATACAGTTTTTATAGTTAAAGTTAATAGACTTTGAATTTGTTATTACTAATTTAAAGGTTTATAGGCGCAAAGGTGTTTAAAGGAAAAACCCTATATTGCTAGGTGATTGATTGCATAATTTTGTCTTTCATGTGTGATAAAACAAATAATATATCCTCCATTATTTTGTATTAGATTTAATTTATAAGGTGTTTTTTTTGTTTTTTTTAACAAATAAGGAAAGGAGGTATGGAGAAGAGTTTGTGTAGTTTTTTTTAAGTTTATATGTGACTTTGATTAATTTAGTTGTGGATGATCTCACTCCAGCTTCTGAAGGTTTTGGATGATTTGAATATATTTTTCACATACAAGAAATTAAATACCATGATTTACTTTTCCTAAAAAATGTTATTTTAGAGATCTATTAGATATATATTATATAACTTAAGATAATCTAAATCTTAGTGCATCAAATAATATGATTTGGAGGGGAATACTGAAACTTATATTAGAAATGAAATATTACAATGCATGTACCTTTAGTGACATTGTGATCCTTTGTGGTTTCTTGCCTCCAAGCTCCTCCTTGTCCTAGACTCACAAGTAAGGAAAACTCCTAAATGTAAATTCACAACAAGAAGGCTAAGTCTAAATTTTGATAGCATGTAGTTACATGACTCTCCCTCTATCTATGAGCTCCCATAGGAATGGATTCATTATATAAAATTGGAGAGGAGAGGAGAGGAGAGGATGAATCTGTACCCCTAGGTCTTGATGAATTTATGGTCTAGTACAAATTCTAGATCATTAGAAAAGGTAACTCACACCTTCTCAAAGATATCCTCAGAAATGTGCAAGTTTGGAAGTAGGGCAGGGTCATTGCTCCCTTCTTTGGTGCAAAGAGGAATCATCACTTCTTACAAGAGAGAAAAAAGCAAAGAATCACTTCTTATTAGTATACTAGGAGTGATGATGTGCTCAATATATCTTTCCAAGTGTAGAAAATTAGTGTTTTGACCTAGTACATCACTAGGTCTATCAAGCTAACATTAATGTGACAAATAAGATTGTAATAGATTCCCTCTATTGTGTAATGTTAGAAGAAAAACTAATGGATAAAACACATTACAATGTGGCAACTATCATGGTGGCACAAGGAAGGAGTTGTAGATCAAGGAAACAATCAAGACCCATAAACACTCATCAACCAATCATTAAGATCATCCCCAAAGTAGGCATACTCATACTTGATAGGAGAGATAACAAAGCATTGCTTCCAACACAATACACTATGAATCCATGAGATGAAATCAAAATCCATGGCCATGAAGGAATACAACGTGGATCTATGCCATCGTCAAAAAGATCATAGGCATGAGAAAATATATTGTAGATCTATTTGATTGTATAACTCAATAAGACATTAAACATGAATGAGAATGCCCTAGGTAATCTTCGAAGTACATAATAGTCAATTATAGCTTGGGAGGGTAAGATGAATGAGTGAGATATGCCCGAAAGGTCAAGGTCTTCATCCCAATCCTAATCGTATGATTCTACATCTGTGTATAAATGAACTGATGTTGAGCATAGTAGAAATCATTTGATTGCTAGCCACTGAATTACATCATTAACAAATATGAGGGGCTCTACAAATGATGAAAATGGACCCCAAGGTATCTAGTAAAATCTAGTGAGCATGAATAAAATTGGAAGTAAAGATCCATATATTTGATCAATTGAGAGTCAATGAGGCAAACCCATTTTCAATCAGGTGGATACCTGCCTTTGATGTTTTCAAGCTCTAAGGTACTAGCTGCTTTCTAGATGCACTTCCTAGATAATGAGTTTATGTTAATAGGAAGACATCAATCAAAGGAGGGCCTTGTTGTATCCCCCATCAATCATAATGAAACATGCACCAAGAGATGATGTGAAGAAATATAGCCACTGAGTAAAAATGTCACAAGGATGGTTAACAAATTAGGTCAACAAAATTCCAAATGGTTGACACATGCTTAAAATTCCCTTCAACAAATTTGACAAGACATAGCACTGACACAAGGGCATTGCATGATATTATATAATGATGCATGAGACTGTTGACGTGTTTTCTTGTCACACATCAAATCAGGCTGATTATGAAACATCAAGCTTCTAGCTAGTTTTAATGTTTCAAATATTCTTCTTGCAAAGCCAATAATTATGGTTTCTCCTTTGTAAAGAGAGAAGAAAAGAAAATATGCTATAAAGGAAGAAATTTCTCATATTCATCTTCTCATTGGATAGCCCTACGTTTTAGCTTTGTCCAACATCTTATGGAATACAAAACAAGGGCCATATGCCAAAGAGATCATTATTTTCCTCACATATCTCCATTATTTCCTTTTTTATCATTATTTCCATATGATTCATGTCATTTTTCCATTTCCCAAATAATTATTATTTTCATCAAGAGTTACCTTACTTCCTATTCTTGTTTTACTTAGTCATTTACATGAATGTTTCCTACAATTAGACATTTCCCAAGTTATGCAAAACATTAGCCCAATTCATATTCCTCATTTTCTGTTATGTAATCATCTCACAAAAAGATAGAAAAGATAGATCAATGCCTTAGAATTCAGCCTCTTTGAGGGGGCAACCTTCTTTACATTACACAAATGAACAATTCTTCGATGATACAAATGAAAAGACTCCTTTCAATATATAGGAGTCTAAGGGGTCATAATATAATCAGAGCCGACATAACAATAATAATGTAAGGGAACAATAATAAAAATAGTGGGCTTCTATGGGGCACAATAGTAACAATATGGGCACTACATGGGTACATCAATATAATAAGGGGGTTGTACTAATAACAATAAGGGGTTACTCTAGTAGTATAGGGGCCTAGCATCTTCTTGTTTTACTTAGTCATTTACATGAATCCTTCCTATGATTATACATTTTCCAAGTTTTGCAAAACATTATCCCACTTCATATTCCTCCGCACAACCCATTCCTTTCCTTCACACACCCTTTCCTCTACACACCCTTTATATTATTTTTCATATTTTTTTAATCCTAAGTTACTTTGGCATATCTCATTATGACAAATGGTAGACAAATAGAAATATCATGGAGTGACACTTTGAAAGTATTGGTTATATGAAAATGACTGGGAAATGACTCAGCATGATGATTAGGCAATGGAATGGCAGCCAAAAACTACACTATGCATAAGCTACATAGGATTCCATGGATCTTTCTACTTCACACACAAGTAATATGAGGAGCTCATTTATTTATAAATAATTGTGAATTCCCTCCCATATTACATCTGGGATGATTAAGGTAGGGTTATAAATCAAAAGGCCAAAATTTCTATGGAGTATATCAATGATTGTTAAGTCATTTCATTTAGATCAACAATTATTGAGTCACCATCTTCTAGAGGCCATAACTTGAGCTCCTGATATCCAAATTGAGAAAATAAGAGCTCGTTAGAAAGGTATAAGAATCAAGAACAAGTTAGGCTTCTTTTCCATGGATAAAATTACAATTATAAATCCAAAAAAAAAAAACATAGTCACGAATATTTTAAGCTTGGAAACATTTTATTTTTAAAAAGGATTTATTAAAATGAATTTCTAAACTTCTAAAGTGCCACCAAGTTTGAAGGATGAGCATCTAATTTCACATTTATTGAAATAATTTTAATTTTTACATAAATTTCTGTGAACCTCGCACCTTAAAAACGATAGTAAACCAATAATTACAGTCCTCTTAGAGGGGGAAACCACATTTTACAATGAATACATCATACAAGAAAATATTTGATGATCCCAAGAATAGATCTCCTTAGTGCATATATAGGAGATAAAGAGTACACGCATAATAAAATGGTACCATGAGATCTTTTATCCCACATAATAATATCACAATAGAAATGTAATCACTTAACATATAATGCTTAAGAGGGGTTTTAGGGTTAACATGGGGATTATATAGGGCTTAACATGCCCCTCCCATTCAAAGAAGTATTTTACTCAAAACTTGACTATTTACAAGTGTTTTTGCATGAACAACTCATCTCCCCATGTCATTTCTTCCAATGGTAGCTTCTTCCACTTGATGAGGTACATATTAATTGTTGAATTTCTCGTCTACTTAGTATTTGTTTCCAAGATTGTCTCCAGTTCTAGTATTGTATTTCCTTCTTTATTAATCTTAGATATAATAGTTTGGGCTGAGGTATTGTCACCAATTACCTTCTTTAAGAAAGAAAAATAGAAGACTAGATGTACATGTGAAGATCAAGGCAACTCTAATTTGTGAGCCATGCTTTCAATCATAGGCAACACCTTATAGGGTCCATAATATGTAACTGTTCCCTGGGTTAAAGTTCCATTAATAAAGGATAATAAAGGAAAAATAAGACCACGGTAATGGAACATGTATTCCAAGCTAAATGTTGGGAAAACACTTTAGTGGGCATCACCTATGGTTCAATAATGCCTATGGAAATTGGCAAAGGTATTGGAAAAGGAAAAGAGGTAATAATTGGCATTTAATTATGAAAAGAAAGGAAAATAGGAGAAAATGAAGGTGAAGAGACAAAAATTTGCATGCAAGGGAAGTTAGAGGAAAAATGAAGGAAAATGAAGAAAAAGGGAGATCAATGATAAAAAGGCATTAGAGAAACAATTCAAAACTTTTGTAAGTTTAGTTTTTGGCTCTCTTACACCCTTGCACACTTAGAGCATTCTTGGAGCAGTTTAGCATTCACTTGGATTTGGAGAAAGGCAAGAAAGGAAGCAAAGGAAGGAAAAGGACAAGCAAAGGAAAGTGAAGGAAATAAAGGAGAAGGGTGGATCAAAAAATTCAACAGGAAGATCTTGTAGGTAACAGGTTGCATGTGTGATTTCCTTGCTGGGATGTGAATGCATGGTACATGCATTTTTTTATTTAGTTCATCTGCTATCATTGGCATGGGGTTTTCCTATTTTGACAATGGTTTCAATATTGCCTTCCCATTCCCTAGATTGTCATGGTGTGATGGGATTCATTATTGGTTGAGCTTTGGATTACCATAAGGTTTTGAAATTAGGTGAGGTAGTCTTAAGAAAATCCCAAGGGTTGGGGGTGGAGATTACTTTCGCCAAGAATCCCTCGATGAGTGGGTGGAGACAGGAAATTTCCTCATGGAATGGTGAATGAGTTCTGAGACATCCAAGATTTGTTTGGTTTTGTTATCTCGAGACTGGTTTAGGTGAGATTACAGTAGCTTAAGGGTGGAGGTGGTTTAGCCTTTGGAGTGCCTAATTGGTTATGTCTTGATTTATCCGATGAGATCTGACATTCATGCTTGGAATATGGCATGGGAATGATTGGTTGAAAGAAATCTTTGGTTTAATCCAATCTATGGTAGGGTGGTATGTGGAAGTCCTGACTTGGTTGTCTTTTGCATAAGTTAATATGAGCCATTCTTCTAATGTAATTAATGAGAAAACATACTTGTTATTATGTGGATTTTATGCATGATTTGTAATGGTTACTATTCTGGTTCTATATTGGTTATATACCTAGTTATGTGTTGTGGTCTAGCTATGGATCTCTTTCATGATTTAATAAGTCATTGAATAGTTGATGAATACATGGACTAAAAAGTGTTGTTTCATCTAGCTAGAGAGAGCATTGTGCATTCTTGGTGATTCACATATGAAGTTCAGGAGTTTATGATTAGATATACATTCATTACCTATAGATTATATGTTTATCATATGTTTGATGAAATGTCTATCTTGTAATGGACATGTTCTAGTCAAGATCTTGTTCTAGTCTTGAATGGTTAACCTTCTCATCACCTTATTTAGGATTTTGGAAAGTTAGATGATGTTATTGGTAGTGGTATGGGGGCTTTCCTAAAAGGGTGGAATAGATCTTATGACTGCATGCACAGAACAAGGGAGTTTTGGCCACAACCATTGGTGAGCGGACTTATGGGTGAAGTTGGAGCCTCATAACCACATGCATTGTGTGTTAAGGGTGTGATTGGGGTTTGAAGTTAGTGAAAAAGAGTTCCACCTCAGGAATTGATCACTTGGGGTGGTTTTTAGGCTCTTGAGTCATCTGCAGTCCCTGAGAGATGTTAGTAAGCTTTCAAGTTTTGGGCCCTACTTCCATAACTAGAGCTTGGAGGTTAGGTCATGTCATAGTTACATTCAGCTCATGTTTACCTGAGAGAGCTTGTGAAAAATGGTAAATGTAGGAGAGGGTGTTACATAATACCTTAGTATTAATTTATTGCCCCTATTTTATTTCTTGAGGGACATCTATTTATATGGTTATAGTCTCACAACTGCCCAATACCCCACTTAAAATTACCTTTCACTATGATGTTTATCTACTTGTTGTTCCATTGTGTTTTGTGACATAATCAAGTTGTCTTTAAATAGTTTAATAACCTATTGTTGGTGTTATATGTGGTCCTTTACCACTTAAGAATTTATAGTTCCTTTAAAGGGTGATGCGACGGATGGTGGATGATATCCATAAAGTGCCATAAAATGGTGACTTTTTTGATGAAGCGTGGAAGGATTTGTTGTACCACCATTTTCCAAGGGAAACCATTTCACCCATTATGTATGTTTATCAAATGGAAGGAAACCTAAATATGATTCTAGACATTTATACACAATCTTACTTTTCCCATTAGACTGAGGATGGTAATATGAGTTGTGAACCAACTGAGTACCCAAACAAAAAAATAATTAAGTCCAAAACTTTCTAGTGAATATTGGATCTTTGTCACTTACAATAATATTTGATATTCGATGTAGCTTTTCCATTATTCTTTTCCATTGTACTTTAATTTAAGGGATGAGAAAGAGAGATAAAATTAACATAATTTGGCATTTGATCTACCACTACTATAATGACGTTATTGAAACTTCTTCCTAATTCTAGCATGGTATCAATAATGGTTGAAGGAATTTTGTGTTCTTGATTGTCTCTCCCTTATGTTTTTGGCATACCACACATTCTACCACAAAATTTTTCACATATGCTTTAACACCTTCCCAAAAAATCCTTATTGATTCTATGATATGTATTCAAGAACTGTAAATGTCTTCCTACAAGAGATGTGTGTAATTGCAAAAGGAATTTTTATTTTAGTTGAGAATTCTTACATAAGTATAAGTGATATTGATACCACAACAAAACATTTCTCCACATATTTTTTTCTACTGCATCAAATTTCTATAGATATTCAATGATCTAGCATAACTTCTCATATGGCTTCTATTCTATCCTTTCTTCTTCCACCTAGTCATATTGTTAAATGTAAATAGTGTATAGTAAACCCTTTTTGTCTTCCTTTTTCCTTGAAAGTGCATTACCGAAGTATTTTTCTTGCCTTTTTTTAATTTCAAAGTCATAATCCAACATCTTTGTGACCAATTTTTGTTTCTCTTATAAAGATAGTCTTTGATCCAAGAAGTACTTCAAAATATCATGATTTGTTTTTTACTTTTAAGTATCCTTCTATTAGTCAAGTCTCACTAGCACAACCGGTTGAGGATGGGCCTTATTAGAAAGACGACCTAGGATCAAACCTCATGGAGGCTGTTGTGCCCATGCTAGGGGCAGGAGACACGCTAAAACCCAGTCAGCTTAGCGCTGGTGTGGCCCAAGCTGGGTGAAATCCCCGGGTGATTTTGACGGCTTATATGCCCTGGTTTGCGGTTTTTGAAGCCATAGTTCAAGCTTGGATAAACACAGATCACTTGACAAACAAAAAAAAAAGTATCTTCCTATTAGTTATGGAAGACATTTCCTAACTGCATGTAGTACGATAGACATTTCTTTTTCAAAAATGGGTTTGAGTAAGTTATTTCCTTTAACTTCACTACTTTTAGAGGATAGGGGCCTTCCTTATTGCATAAAAAATGCACCAATGCCATGTTTTGAGGCATCACACTCCATAATGAAGGTGTTTTTCAATCCAGGTGTCACTAGGATGGGAGTTACAGACATAGATTCTTTAAGTTCTTAGAAAACTTTGGTTGCTTCTTTAGTCTAAGAAATTTCTTACTTATTAAATAACTTTTTTAGAGGTTCTTCTATTTGACCAAATTATTGACAAACTTGTGGTAAAATGATATCAATATATCCTCTAAGTTTCTTCAAGGGTTTAAGGATTTTCCATTCCCTAATAGCTTTGATTTTGTTAGGGTCCAAATTGACACCCTCATGTGATCCAATATGACCTAAATATTCCACTTCTTGAACCCTAAAGGAACATTTGGAAGGTTTTCATATAGTTGTTGTTCTTCCAATAGTGTTAATACCCTACCAACATGTTGCACTTGCTCGTCCCAAGATTTTTTGTAGATTATCATGTGATAAAAAATTACTAACACAAATTTTCTAAGAGTTTCCAAATAGAATTAATTAGGATTTGAAATGTTGAATTTGCATTTGTAAGTCCAAATGACATAACCAAACAATCATAATGACCTTCATGTGTTATAAAGGTTGTTTTTGGAATATCTTCTCGCTTCATTATTATTTGATGATATTTTAAATGAATATCCAAGTTAATAAAAAAAATTGCTTCATGCTATATGTCTAATAAGTCACCAATGAAATGAATAGGAAACTTGTCTTTGTTTGTCATTTTGTTGAGGTGTCTATAAAATGGACACATACATGATGAACCATCCTTTTTTATAATCATTATTGTTGGTTAGGAGAAGGTGGTCTACTTAGGTTGAATAATGCCATCCTCTAACATTTCGTGAACCATATGATCAATCTCACTCTTTTTGCATGTGGATATCTATAATAAGTCTTAATGTTAGGTGGCACACTTCCATGATGCAAATGAATAGCATGGTCATGATCTTAGATAGGTGAAATACCCTTAGGAATATGTCCAAATACCTTAGAATGATTATTGATAACATTTTGGAGATCCATTGGAGTAGAGGATATATATGTTTGAATATCTAATGAACACAATTGTACAATTACACCTTAATGTCCCTCCTTTAGAGATTTTTTCATGCTATTAGAGCTTATCACTTTACATGGTTTCCCTCGCAAACCTCTAAGATCAATTTTCTTTCCTTCTTAGGAAAATCTTATGAAGAGATCATGAAAATTAAGGGTCATTGTTGCAATTGAGTGTAACCATTAAACTTGTAACACGACATTGCACCAACCATTTGGATTGAAATCATGGGACTATCCAAAAAATTCTCCCCCATATTTATCTTAATACCATGGAACTTCCCTAAATAATTTATAGTACCTCCTTATGTAATCATTACATAAAATTCTAGTGCTAGATATATAAAGAAATTAAGAAGTATTGGCAATTTGGAATTGATAAAGTTATGGGTACTACCTAGATCAATCAATACTATCTCCTTTTTATTTTTGATATATCCTTCTTGAGGGTTTGTGTAGTACTGATAGTGGCCAATGCAAAACAAGAGATTATTAGAGTAGTCTCTTCTAGCTCTAGATCTTGTGACAATTCCACTTATTCATCTCGATAGTCTATGTAGAATAATTTATTCTCACTACATTTATGCCCTTTATTGTAGTTGTTGTCATAGTTGTAACATAGTTATTTTTCTCCTTTCATCCATTTTCCAAGGATTCAACGTTGTTGGTTTAGGAGAGGGAGAATGATTTTCCCTATAGATATTAGTGACTAATTTTCTAGTGGCCATATTTTTACTTCCAACTTTTCTTTCTAGTATGAAATCATTCTCTAGAGATTTATGTTCAAAGAAATACACCTCATGATGGATTCTTTCCTTTAAAGTTTCCATAAATAGGTTTATAAAATTATCCTTCGAAATATTCTTTACACCAAGTCTCAACTTTTGGAATTGTTGAATGTGCTTTGTAACTGGACCCATTTTTGATGATTTACCAATTGACTAAAAAATTTCTCTCCTAATATCCTCATAATGTCCTATCAATTCCTCTATAAACAGACCAATGTATAACATATTCCTTTTTCCATTCACAAATCCATTGATATCATACTTGTTGTTCTTGTTCTAAAAACATGGATGCGGTATCTACATTTTTTAATATTTCCACTTGGTGTAGATAAAAGTATTTCTTCATCTAAAATATCCATGTTATAGAATCATTACCATCAAACTTCCTCATAATATTTAGAATGTAGTAGTTCATTGGTGTTGACTTAAGATCTTGATGATGCATACCTTGGATTAAAAATTCGTTATCATGGTTTTGAGATTCATTATGTTCTCCCCAATTGTGATAAAATATTTCCCATAGATGATTAAGCTTCAACACAATGGTTCTCCTTATTTTCATGATTTCCTTAAATATCAATATACCATTTAGGAAGCCTCTCCAAGAGAATCTTTTCCGTGGAATGCAACTTATTTTCCATTTCATCGATAATGTCTCTTTTAGGTTTTTCTTTTGAACTTGGTAAATCCACCTTTTTCAACATATTACCATATATTTCATTAACTTTTTTCTCTAATTAGGAGAACCTAAATTCAAGTCACTACCTTCATGAGTCAATGATGATTTTTCAGTAGGTTTAATTGGTTTAGTATCTTTCTTTGGAGATGTGTTGGAAAATAATAATATAACTCCTATTATCACAAATTTCAATCACTAAAAAATTGGATCTTCTAATCAAAAGTTGGGTCACTTTAAGTTACGTACCTCTAAAACCTTAATTTGGAGAATATCATAATGACTAAACTTTTTCTTCATATATCTGTGATATTTGATCCCTTACGAATTTAAAACTTTGGTCTATAATACTTGAATATGTTTTCTTTGCAATTGCACAAGTTTGACCAAAATTTGATGTGCCAAGTGAAACTTATGGTAACGTTCCTAAAACTTTTTGATTTTTGGCCTCATCCCATGGGAAAATTTGTAGAGTGTGCCACATGTTCAATTATTCCAATATAATTCTAAAATTTCTATATGAGGTACTTTTGTATGTCCTCTAAGATCCTTGAAGATTTCATAATCTAAAAGGCCCCATAAAATAAGTTATATAAAAAATACCATGTTGACTTGTTTGAAACTTATTTTAGGATCCTTCACAAACCCTAAATTTCATAGAATAGATCTTTGAAACTATACTGAAACAAACTCTAAAATTTGAACTTCATGTTCTCTGAAATTTCTCCTCATTATGATCCAGTTTCACCATCGAAAACCTCCCAAAAAATAGGTTATAGTGAAAATGACAAACTAATCGATTTGAAATTAATTTTAGGAGCATTTAGGAACCCTCACTTCCTTAGAGCATATCTCTGAAAGTATAGTGACCAAATAACTAAAGTTTTAACCAAATGTTTCTCGATATTTCTTCTCAATCTATATATATAAGTTATAGCAAAAATACCATGTTGACTTCTTTAAAACTGATCTTAGGATCCTTCACAAACCCTAAATTTCATAGAGTATATCTTTGAAACTATACTGAAACAAACTCTAAAATTTGAACATCATGTTCTTTGAAATTTATCCTTATTATGATCCAAATTTCACTATCTAAAACCTCCCAAAAAATAATTTATAGTGAAAATGAGAAACTAATCTATTTGAAATCGATTGTGTTATGCCTTGCGAAGAGGAGTAAGAGTATCACTTCATGGGGGTGGGGGGGGCGGGGGGGTGGGGAGAGAACTGGAAGCTAGGGTTTGAAACAGAGGGTGATATCAACAAATTGGTAACCATGGAGGGATAAGGATGAGGGAGCTCTGATCCCTCCTACAGTAACGTGGTCTCTAACAAAGGTAGAGGGACAAGTTGAACCAAGCATAAAAACATCATGGAGAAAGAAGCAATAATTACTGCGACACAAGTGCCAGAAGGAAGCGGACCCCAGGATGTGAGAGGGACCCATGAGGAGGCTTGGGAAGAAGCAATAGTAGGTGACAAAGGTCAGAGGTAGGAAAGCAGAACTCTAATGGGACCCTGCAAGCCCAAGGCTATTATTAAACCATAAGTGGTCCTCAGTGATCTAGCTCTGCAGGAGCACAGAGATCACATGGCTACCTATGCAATCATATGTAAGTTCATGGGCATCTGGCCCATGGAGAAATCACTATACACCTGGATAAGAAACACTTGGAAATTGAAAGGAGATATAACTATCGATCTGGGTTCCAAGGGTTTCTTCACCATGGTTTTGAAGAACTTGGAGGATAAAGAGAGAATATTCGAAGGAGGACCCCACTTCTTTGCTGCAGCGGGTCTCTACATGCAACCTTGGATGATGAACTTTGTACCGGAGTGAGAAACGTTCACTTTAGTCCCGATATGGATTAGACTATATTCCTTACCTTTAGATTACTGACTGTCGAAATCATTAAAATCTATAGGCAATAAACTAGGACATTTTATAAAAATATCAGAGGCTACTTTGCAAGGTAAATACACATCCTTCGCGTGCATATGTGTTGAAATGGACTTATCGGGAGCACTCCCAGATGAGGTCATCCTGGAAATTTATGATGAGGAATGGGTGCAGGTAGTCGACTATGAACACATCCTGTTCAGATGTTGCAAATGTCATGAACATGGGCATCTCTTCAGATAATGCCAACTCAACAAAGGAGAGAACAATCTGAAAGGTAACTTTGGTAAAGACCCTGAAGGCTACACCAAAGTGGTAGGAAAGGGGAAAGGAGGGGGGCAGAAGCACCAAAAGAAACCCAGTGAGAACAAGCTACATAGTCACAAAAATTTTGAGATTCCGGAAGAGGACAGGAAAGAAAATGAAAAGAGTAAAGATATGGGGAACACCTCAACAGAAAGGGAAAGATAAGATAACATGGACATAATACAAGAAGACAAAGAAAGAAAAGAGGACCAACTAAACAAAACAGGACTTGGAGAAGACTAGGATATGACCCCTAGTGAAGTAGGAATGGAAGATCAAGACCTACAGGAGATCCTTGAGAGGGAGAACCTAGAACTTGAGTAGTTTATAGAACAGAGCACTAACAAAGTGATTGACTCTCTGCCTCAAGAGAAGTTTGACATAGTACAACATCTCTTCCTCAGTAGAGCCCAAAAAAAGGTGGCTGGAGTCAAATGGAACTATGATTGCCAAGAGAATAAAGGGGTCACATAGATGGAGATCACACTAGGATGCTCCACCAAAACTCCAGGCAAAAAAAGAGGAAGAAGAAGACAGAATGATCTCCTATCAGAATGTAGGAAACTCCTAGTTAATTCAGGTAAGATGAAAGATCTTACCAGTTACACTTTTATAAACACCTCATTATGAAGCTCACAACATGGAATATTAGGGGGCTAGGCAGCAGAAGAAATCAAAGAAATATTAGTAATATAATAAAAGAAGAAAAACCAGATATGGTTTTCATACAGGAAACCAAATGCTCAATAGAAATTATCAGGGACCTTCACTGCAAATGGCTCAACAACTATGAGTACTCGGAGGTCAAATCCAACAACACAGCAGGGGGAATTGTTACCTTTTGGAATCCTCAAAAAATTGAGATCGCTGATGTAGAAGCATCCATATATCATCTCTCTATTATAATCCACCCTCCGGGGGACAAAGATTGTTACTTGACTACAAATGTCTATGGTCCTCAATTGCTTGAGGATAAACTAAGACTACTCACCTCTCTAGAGGAACTAAGAGGAAGACATCCAAGAATCCCCTGGATTTTAGGGGGGTACTTCAATATGATCAAATCACTCTCAGAAAAAAAGGGGGAAGAAGAATGTTGGGGTGAGACTCACTCACATTCCAGAACATCTTAGAAAACATGAGACTAGTTAGCATGGAGACAATAAATGGCACCTTCACTTGGAATAACAAGAGAGGGGGAACAACCCAAGTTGCTCCAAAATTAGATCGCTTCATAGTTTCAGAGGATCTCCTCCTATCGGGTCACTCCATGACCGCATGGATTCTTCCTTTTGGGGGTTTAGATCACTGGCCTGTTCAGTTGGATGCTTCTTTCATCGGAACGCCAAGAAATAGAACTTTTAGGTTTGAAAATGATTGCCTCACTCATCCAAACTTCTCCAATAACATTAGAAAGTGGTGGGTGGAAGACATGCCTACTCAGGGCACAAAAATGTTCATCCTGCATCAACGCCTTAAACATATCAAAGAAAGGCTCAAAGATTGGAACTCAAATGAGTTTTGCAACATTTTCAAAGCCAAGAGAGAAGTGGAAGGTAAATTACAAGAAATCAATCAACTTCTCATCAAGGAAGGATTCATAGAGGAGAGGAAGGTATTGGCGAATTATCTACAGAAGGATTGGGACAATAGATGTCAGCAGGAGGAGATCTTCTGGAAACAAAAATCTAGAGTAAAGTTGATTAAAGAAGGGGAGAGAAACACTAGATTCTTTCATAAATCTACAATGAAACACAAGGCAAATAACAGAATCACAAAACTACTGGATACACAAGGGAAGGAGTTAAAGACTCACAAGGAAATGGAATTGGTGCTGCTTCAACATTTCAAAAGTACAGCGATGGAAACCTTAGCAGATAGATCACACTCCATTAATAAATTCACTAAGAATATCTCCAAGTCGGTGACCAAGGAAGACAACTAAAATCTCAATAGGCCAGTAACAGAGGAAGAGGTCAATGAAGTGATCAAAGAGATGCACAATGGGAAAGCTCCAGGCCCGGAAGGTTTCAATGTGGATTTCTTCAAAACGTGTTGGGAAATAGTCAAACACGGCATTCTTGATGTGGTAGAGGACTCGAGAACATCAAGAAAATTTCTCAGAGTGATTAATGAATCTTTTATGGATTTAATCCCTAAACAGGAAAAAGCGATGACACCAGAAAAATTTAGACCAATAGCTCTTTGCATTGTGGTGTACAAAATCATTTCCAAAGTTATTGCTAACAAACTGAAACCTCTACTACAATCGCTAGTTTCAGAGGAGTAGACTAGGTATGTGGAAGGGAGAAAAATCCTAAACAACATCATCCAAGCACATGAAGTGGTTCACTCCCTCAAGACCCATAAGCAAGCAGTAATGGTAATACAACTGGACATAGTGAAGGCCTATGATAAACTTAGCTGGCAATATATAAAAGAAATCCTTAAAGCGTATGGCTTTGAATATAGCTGGATAAAATGGGTCATGGCACTAGTCACAATAGCAAGCTGCTCTATCCTTCTCAACAACTCACCTTTTATCACTTTCAGGCCTTCATGAGACCTTAGGCAAGGTGGTCCTCTCTCCCCATTCCTTTCCATACTCATGACGGAGGGATTGGATAGAATGATCAATACAGCCAAGAAGGAAGGAAGAATCAAGGGGCTAAAAATGACATAGAATGGCGAGGCATTAACGCATCAACAATTTGTGGATGACACAATGCTGCAAGGCACACCCATTTTCAAGGAAGCAAAAGCCTTTAAGCAAATCTTGAATGAATTTTCCCTTGCTTCAGGAACAGAGGTAAGCCTTACAAAATCTAAAGTTTTCTTTTTCAATACGAACATTTCAATCTAGAGACATCCCTCCAGAATTCTTGGTTTTTAACGAGAGAATCTTCCCTCTAAATATTTGGGTATGCCTCTTACTGACAAACCTCTGAGTAAGGTAGTTTGGGAGGCAATTAAAAATAAGCTTAAGGACAAGGTCAAAAACTGGACTAATAGATCCTTGAATTTAGCAGGAAGACTAGGTATTACAAAGGTGGCACTTCAAACCATTCCAATATACATGTTATTTGCCCTTCCGGTCCCTAAACGAGTTTTACAGTAGATAAGGAACATTTAAAGAAACTTCCTTTGGGGTAAAGGGGAAGAGAAAAAAAAATGGGACCTGGTAGCATGGGACAATCTTTGCAAACCCAAAGTCAAAGGTGGTTTAGGTCTCCATGACTCGGACACACTGAGAAAGGTCCTGGGGGCCAAACTTTGGTGGAGATGGCTAAAAGAGTCCAACAATCCTTGGACTAAGTTATGGAAACAAAAGTATGCAGCAAATTGGCAGGAAAAGGACCACATTCATATGTCGGGGCACATCAGGGGTTCTCATATTTGGAACAAGGAATGGGAGAATATAACTTTAATTCAGAATCACAGCTTCTGGGAGATTAGAAATGAGAATCTGGCCTAGTTCTATGAGGATAACTGATAGCAGGAACATAATCTATGTAGAGACAGTCTAGATATCATAAAAAATGAAACCCTTAATAAGGGTCTCAAGAGGGTAAGCGACTTTTGGGACCAGTCTAGAGGTGAAAGGAAATGGACATTATGGAGAGTACCATCTTATAGTGCAAAAACTCCTTTGAAAACCCAAGTAAAAATTCTTGAAGAGATCTTAGAAAAGAGATAGATTCTAACCTCCACCTCGGATGACATTCTTAGATGGGGTAGAAATAATGAAGGTAATTTCAACCTCAAAGAAGCCAAAAGAATAATCATAGGATTTGACCATTCAAATGCTGACAAGACTTGGGAGAACATTTGGAGCAATCCTCACTGGATGAAAATCAAAATATTCATATGGCTACTTATACACAGGAAAATCTCAGAAAAAGAGGTTTTGTAGGAACTTCTAAGTGTCACTTATGTGGTCTACAGGAGGAGACCACGGATTACCTTCTCAGCATGTGTGAGTTCACCTCCTCCATCTGGAACTGGGTAGCTCCTATCTTCAACCAAACAGATAGAAAGGAAAATGACATTACAGAAACTTTAAAGAATTGGAGGAAATATTTCTCGGAAAATGAAACAATCAATGTGGCTTGAACACTGATCCTAGGCTTCTTAATCTGGGATGTGTGGAAAGAACGAAACAATAGAACCTTCAAAAATAATTCAAGCTCAACTCAAGGTATTGTGACTCAAATTCCTAATTAGCTCAGAGAAATAGTTAAAGTCTTTATGAAGCAACCTCCTGGGAAACCCCTTATTCATAGAGATATCCTCATCCTGGAACAGCTGGGTCTGCAGACTTATGATACAACCGATAACAATAAGAAAACAAGGTAAAGAATAGAAAACAAAACCTTCTAGAAACCTCCGCCTCATGGATTCACGAAATTAAACATTGATGGAGCTTCAAAAGGGAACCCAGGGGATGCTGGTTATGGAGGAGCTATCAGAAATGCAGAGTGCAATATCCAAGTTATCTTTCACAGTCATTTTGGGAGGGCCACCAACAATATGGTGGAACTCATGGCCATTGAACAAGGCTTAGAGATATTAACAGAATACAGTCTACCCAATGCATTCACTAAGGAAAACTCAGAATTAATGATCAACTCAGTTAAAAGAATAAGGACTGGCTCTGCACCAGATAAAGTTTCAAGGAACTGGAGACTATTGCATGTGTTTCATAGAGTCCAATCTCACCTCAGAACACTTAAAACTCTGAGCTTTGTTCATGTGCGCGGAGAGGCCAACAGGTTGGCAAACAAATTAGCCAATGAAGGAGTGACCTACACTTGTGATAACAAGTGCCTAGTTTGGGAGACTGTCCAGACTGGACAGCTTGGCGAGGACTATAGTATGTTGGCAAGTGAAGATAGGGAGCATCACCAGAAATCCAAAGGTAATCAAATAACAAAAATCTCTGATGATGAGATTTAAAGGCACAAATGACGAACAAGCCAAGTTCTGGGCCTTAAACAGAAAAAGAAGATAGAGGAATGGTAGGCATAGTAGAAAGAGGGGAAAACCAAATAATGGACCCAAGGCTTCTTCTCAGAGAAAGGGGTTTTTATAGCTGACACCAGAGTTATCAGAAGCTCATAGGCATTGGAAGTGGTATCACCAGAAAGCCTCTGATGCCACCATTGGATCTACAAGTGGTCCTTGGTAGGTTGAATACATCACCTTCAGCGACCTGGTACACCTCACACATCTCTACAGCCTGAGACTAGGTTCTGTCATTAGATTGGGTGGCAGAAGATCGAGGGCTATGAATGGTCATGCCTGTTGGTGGTGGGACCGGGGTAGTTTTTCTATAGTAACCCAGATTTTCGGGTAGCTCCTTTTGCTTAAGAAGTTTTTAAGAATCACATGCAATGCCATTGATCATGCAACACGTGGCTCCAGACACAAAGGCAATATCCCCTTCATCATGTGAGTAATAGTTGTGCATGTAGTCCTCGCGATATTCTTCACTGCTGTCAGATCGGGAGGTAACATATCGAGGGTTGAGGTTGTTAGGGCTAGTTGGTGGTGGGACCATGATGATCGTGCTTGCTGGTGGTGGGACCAGGTCAATTTTTCTACAGTAACCTGGGTTTTCGGGCGGCTACATTTACTTCAGTGGTTTTCAAGAATCACATGCGATGCCACTAATCATGCAACACATGGCTCTAGACACAAAGGCAATACCGCCCTCATCGCGTGAGTAATGGTCATGCATGTAGTCTACGCAATATTCTTCACCGCTGTAGGATCAGGAGGTAATAGATCAAGGGTTGAGGTTGATAGGGCTAGTTGGTGGTGGGACCGCGATGGTGTTTCCAACATCATGAGGCATGAAATCAACCTCAAACGGACTTTCGGTAAAGTCAATGACCAAGTGACAAATAGATCCAGAATCAAAGTCATTTCGCATCAAGACCGAGGACTTCCATGGTTGAAGACTGTCAGCTCAAATTTGCAGATATATCCTTAGCTGTGTGGTTTACAAAGTGAGTGCGCATGTAACATTTGCTTGCATGTATATTATGTAACCTTTTTGTTGATTTAGTTGAATAGAAGGTCCAATTCTTGCCTGAGCAAAAAAAAAAAAAAAAAACTAATCTATCTGAAATTAATTTTAGGAGCATTTAGGAACCCTCACTTCCTTAGAGCATATCTCTGAAAGTATAGTGACTGAATAACTGAAGTTTGAACCAAATGTTTCTCGATATTTCTACTCAAATGGGTCAATTTTACTATTTAGCCTCCCATTATTTATATTATATATATATATATATATATAATATATATATATACATACACATACATACATAGACACATACACAGACACAGACACACACACACACACACACACACACACACATATATATATCCAAACAAAATTGTTTGAATCTGATTTCAAGAGCATTTAGGAACCCTAAATTCCTTAGAGCATATCTCCAAAAATATAGGAAATACAAATATGAAATTTTAACCAAAATTTCCCCATTATTTCCCCTTAATATGATCCATGTTTCACCATATGAAACCTCGAAGAAAATAATATATAGTGAAAATTCCAATATGACCTATTTGAAGCAACAAAACTCTAGCATCATGAACTCTGATACCAATTGTTATGAACTTTGTGCCATAAAAATTATAAGAAATCAATAATTATAGTTATATTTGAGAAGGAAACCTCATTTTAGATTGAATACAATGTAAAATATAAGATTTGATGATCCTAAGACTAGGTCTCCTTGGTGTGCTTATATATAGCAGACGAATGGTACAACTATAATAAAATGGGACCATGAATGGTTCTAGTGTACATAACAATATAACAATAGAAATGTAATCAATAAATATATAGGGATTAATAAGCGGTTTGAGGGTTAATATTGGGATTATATAGGGTTTAACACAAATGGGTAGAAAACCTAAAGTTAAAGTAGTTCTGAGAAGTTAAAGAGAATACTATAAAGAGATGCCAAGCACATTGAAAGTGGATCTTATATTTGGCTCATAGGATTTCAATGTTGGATAATTTTTCTATTGGGGTTCTTGTAGAAGAATATTTTTTTCTTTCAATTTTTTTTTTTATGAATTAGCTTGCTTGATTTTCCCTCTCATATTTCTTTCTCGTAGGTTTTTCAGTATGTTCATCAACTAGATTAATCTAGGTCTAATTATGTTTTCTCCATTCCTATAAAAACTTTCATGACATTTCAGGTCTAGGAAAATAAAACTCCTAGCATTTAAAATTTGAATGCAGTTTAATTATGGTTTGTCTAATAGTCTCAAACATTTTTAAGCTTGTCACATCGAGATTTTATTGTTAAATTTTCCCCACAAAGAACTATTTTGGTGTTATCTTGCATTTGTGAATTTATATGCTGATGTATCAATGAATTCTCGTGCACATAAACTTTATGCAATTTTGTGGGTGTTATTTATCTTGTTTTGAAGAAATACCATTTATTTCTTACTAGTCATTGATAATGTAACCTTATGAATTGGATTATATATTTATAAAGTCGATCCTTGATTAAAAATTCTCTTTTTTCTTCCAAGTAAGCCTTATTATTTGGTCAACGAGAGTCCAATCCTAGTCCCTTAGGAAAAGAGTATGCAGTATTATTGGCTCTTGTAAAGAGATGTTTTTTGGAACGCATGATATTTTTGGTTTCTATGCTTTTTAAAAAGGATTGAAATATTATGAATTTTCCCATATGTCCTCTATGATATTTAAATGAATGAAATCATTTTAGAGTTCTCTGACAATATAGACCATTTCTTTACATTTGATATATTAGTTTGCTTCAAATATGTTTCCTCATAATGTATGAATGGATGTGGACCATGGGATGAATCATTCAATTAATATTTATTTTTGTTCTTTGATGACCTATCCATTTATATTCTTCTTTCATTTTTAAAGTATAAATAATTCTAGGTTCACATTATTTTAAAAGGAATGAAAATATTTGTTGAAAGTAAACCCAATAGCTAATTTTTCACTGTATTATTTTGTGCATGTGTGTGTATGATTCATGTACTTAGAAAGAAAATATACTATATGACAACCTTGTTGGAAGAATGGTTGGGGCTTTCTATTTACGACTCATTGATTGCATTCATTAGAAGACATATAGAATAATCTTCCACATATTTAAAGAGGAGTACCACCTCTATAAAAATGAGGGTCTTTCTAATTCCCCACAATATTTTCCCTCAATTTTGGTAATTTTCCCTTGACAAAAAGAGTGATCAACATTTTCTGTGACCATGTCGGGGAAAGATTTAGTTTCATGAAATTTGATACTTTCTTTCAATGATCAAATATTATTGAGAAACTAAAAGTTGTCTAGTTCAATTTCTAATAGTTGAAGATGAAGCCGATTATTCAAAATTTTGTTCAAAGATTATTAGATAGTCTTCAATATTTTGTTTTTGGAATTTCACACACAAGTTAGTTATTACAATTCAAGGCTCTCAAATGTGGTTGGAGCATAGAGGTGATTTGGTTATGTATTGTTGGATTTATCAATTATAATGAGAGGGAGTGATGAATAAATATGGTAAAATATAATAATTAGTTGAAACATTTAATCCAAAAACAATGCACCAATCACATCAAAGAATTGAACACAAGATATATGTGGAAACCCATTCAGGAGAAAACCACAAATTTTATTTTCTTTATAAGATTTAAAGCATGCACCAACCTACTATTAAAATATTTGCAAGCACCAACATACAAGAGATACCAATCCCTTCATCTTTATAAGCACCGAATTTTTGGAGGCATCAACTCCCTTGGATTTGCAAGTAAAAACTTGATCAAGACAAAAACCCCCTAATATTTTCAAGGACCAACTCGTTGAAGAGATCATTTCCTTGCAGATTTTCTACCCTGATTTCTTCTATCATCTAGATCTCCATTTCACCCCACTTTCAGATTGGATCCTAAGGCACTGTTGTCACCTACTACACCTTGTTCAAATTTTTCCAAATGATGCCAAAAGTGTGCAAAAGGGTAAAAAAGAGAAGAAATATCAAAGGCTGAAATTCCAAAGGGGAGGCTAGAAGCCAAAAATCCTAAGTTTCAAAGCTAAGGAGGAAGTTGAGTTTTACAAAGGAGTGTTGAAGTTCGAGAGTCGATCATATTGGAACCTGATATTAGAGGGACGGGAAGAAAAACATATGAGGTTAAGGCATATCGGAGGGGAGTTCTTCATAGGGTTGAAACTCTCGTAACTTCAATATTAATCCTTTCCCAAAAAGTCATGATTAGGAGGAGCTTTTGAGTCAGATTGGCCCTTGGTCATAAGGACTTCATAGGACCAAGGGCGTAGGGAAAGAGGATGAGCATTGAGAGCTTGGAGCCCATAGGAAGTAGAGCATATCATAACTCCCTCTTAATTCCACTTTAATAAAGTTCAGATGAAAAAGGGGGCTTCCAAGGAAGGTTAGCACTTGGTCACAAGTGTTTCAAAGGACCAAGGGGCATTGAATAAGGTGGGACTTGGGAACAACTGCCATTGGAACATCGAAGTTTCATAAATCCTAAACAAATGCCTCTATTGGGAGTGTTTAAATCTCAGAGGAAAGAGAAATGAAAAGGAAACCTTTGAAAATACAAAGACCCATGGACCTTTCTCTCTCATTTGTAGAAGACACATGGAAACAATTAGTTGATCTTGATGAAGTGACAAGGCAGATTATATCATCATGACATGGTTGGACAAGGTCATGTGGCAGGAAAATTTGGAATTTTGAGGGACCTAACCTGGAGAGTTTGGGTGAGACGTGTTACCACTTAGGAAGTGTCACATGTAGGTGATGACATTAGCATGAGGTCAATTCGAAGGTTTCCATTTTAGAGGAAGAGGCCATCGTAACTCCGTTTTAATTCCTTTTAGAAAACCTACGATGGAAGGAGCTACAAAATTAGTTGGTTGTTGGTCATGAAGAATCAAAGGGACCAAGGGCATAGAGCTAACCAGAGCACCAAGAACTATGAGCTCATCAAAAGTGCGAAATATCATAACTTCTATGTTAATTCCAAATTTGAAATCTTTTGATGAGAGGGGCTTTGAAATATACAAGCAGTGGGCCCCTAGTCACTACCCCTGATCCCATGGAGGAAAAATATAAAGGGGTTAAACAAAAGGACCTATGAGGCATCAAAACTTTACAATTTTGGAAGGATTTTGCATATAAAGTAAGGATGGAGAAAAGCTCTGATATAGTAGCCCCTCAGTACTAAGTCTTTGGTCATGCCACTCAGTCTTATGGGATACACAGGAAGAGGGCTAAACAAAAGGAGGGCTCAATGCATCAGAATGTTACAATTTCATAACGATTGTTTAAAATGAAGTTACAATAGACAAAGGCCCTAATACTGTAGCCCCCAAATGTTATAGTCTTTGGTCACAAGCAACAGTCCCATGTTTGAAAAGATATGAGTTAAGCACAAGAGTGTTGAAGTCATCAAAAGTTTGTGTTTCGAAATGTCACTTTAAAATAAGTTACGATGAGTCACAAATCCAAAGTGGCAATCTAGTAATGTTATAGGATATGTTGGGCTCTGATAGTGTAACACGGAAGTGTTAAAATATGGATGAGGCAACAACTATGATTAGAAAGCACCACTTAGGAAACCACACCTAATCACCTCTAGCTCCAAAGTGGGAATTCAAATAGTTAAGGGAGAAAATGATAGGCGAACTAGCCGAGTAACTGAAGAGGAACATTGTGGTAAAAGACACGGCATGATTAGAGGCAATCACAAGAATGGCTTGGAGATATTTTTCTCGGCCATCATTTAGTTTTTCTATTTTGTTATTTTTGAAATTTATGTATTTTAAAGAAGGGAATCAAATATTGCAATGATTTGGGAAACATAATCTCCACACACCAAGTTAGCTAGTCGATCAGACAGCTTGAGCGTGGCTGAGATATTTTGTAACTATTTTTCAAGATTCCCATCTCCTTATAAAAAGAGGAAAGAAAGTCTTTAGAAAGGTTCCTAATTTTTACATTCAAGGGCCCAAATTCTGTTTGGCAAATTTTGAACTTTGTTTGCAGAGAAAGCAGTTCCTCTTTTGGTTCAATTTTCTTGTTCATGAAGTGCCTAGGCTTATACAATTGTGGACTAGTGATTTGGGCTCTGTCTTCAAAGATTAATGAAACAGTTTTGTTGATTCCAATTGGAGAAATGCACAGTGTGTTTTCTCCTTTGTATATCATTTCATGTATGTCTTTCCTCCTCTAAAATTGTGTAATGAAGTTGATGGGTTTACTCTCTCATGGTTGTATGTATGTTGCTAAGTAGTGAATCGTACCTGTTGCAATGAAAAATTTACTTGTGTTATTTGATAGCCTACAATACTTGTTTGACTCATTTACTTGTGTTATTTAATAGCCTGTAGTACCTGTGTAAACAAAG
Source organism: Pinus taeda (assembly GCA_000404065.3). Classification (NCBI taxonomy): domain Eukaryota; kingdom Viridiplantae; phylum Streptophyta; class Pinopsida; order Pinales; family Pinaceae; genus Pinus; species Pinus taeda. Next base: position 55,419 of record APFE030553176.1, read on the forward strand.
ATTTCATTATGCTAATTGGTGATAGGATGTGTCCATGAGGAATAGAGCTTGAGACCTTAATTTATGCTCCATGTTTTTTTCATTTTCACTTCCTCTACCTTCCATAATTCTACTAGAACTCATTGCCTAGGATTTTGTGTTTTCTTCAGCCCTCTGCATTGATTTCCATCCTTTCCTTCCTCTTGTTCATTTATGCTACAACAACCGTATTAAGCTACATACTGCTATGTGTCAACCACTAGAACCAATGCATTCTTCTTTGAGATAAGCCATATCTACCCATGAGTATTTAGATCTCTATGTGTGCTCGAGTATACCTTGGTGAAGGTCCATTGAACCAATCTCTGAATTATCTTCTTTCAATTTATCTAACATATGGAGTGTTTCAAAAACCCCTCAGATAATCTTCAAAAGCACTCCTCTCGGATGCCCTAGGCACTAACCCTTTCCTTCAACCTGGGGGTTATCTCTAGGAGGCTTCTACATCTTCTGAAGCAATTTTTTGAGAGGAGATAGAAAAATATACAACATCTTCTAGCACCATTGTCACAGAATGAATCAAAATACTTTTCCCTGGGTACGAAAATTTTTACATTCCCTCTGTTAGATGAGTAAGGGAAGTGTGGGTTGAAGATCTCTCACCCTGGTGACTCCATTGTCTGAATCTTATTTTAAACACCCGAAAATGACAACATCTTCTGGTTCCATTTGCGGGGAACGATTCAAAATAATTTTCCCTAGGTATGACAAATTTTACATTCCTTGTCTCAGGCGAGCAAGGGAAGTGTGGGTTGAATATCTCTCACCCTAGCGACTCCACTATCCAAATCTTATTTTAAACACCCTAGTGACTCCACTTTCTATATATTTATTTTTCCATTCTAGCTTTCAAGGGGAGTCATACTTGCTTTGATGCTAAAAATCATAAAGCTTCCCCTACATTTGACCTTGAGATCAATCACCTAGAGGGGTTTTCAAAATGGCCTGCCCTTCATTGTTTGCCAATAAATTTGCCCCACTGAATTTTTCTTTTGTTGTTGGTTATCCCCGTCATGTTCCTCCATATCACAAATGGTCTGTGTATTTTCCTAGATTCAGTGGAAGCACATATATAAGCCCAACCCAGCACCTAAGGGACTTTCATGAATGCATGGAACAACAAGGTATTATTATTGAACATGTGAAAATGAAATTGTTCATGTATTCTTTAGATGAATATGCTAGGGTTTGGTATAGAACAATACCTCATGGCAACACATCTTCCTTAAATAGCTTTCACATAACATTTAATCACTTCTACAAAAGATTATATCCACTAGGTGGTCTGTTTGAAGATTGTTCTGAACATTTTAACGTTGAAAATATTTATGAGATTAATGATTTCGTTGAAGATATGTATGGAGCTAAACTCCAGGAAGATATATACTTGCATCAAGAAGCATCACCCAACAATCAAGAAAGAAAGAAGGAGATATCTGTGAACATTTTAATGTTGAAAATATTCCTGAGATAAATGATGCTATTAAAGATATTTGTGGGGCTCAACTCCAAGAAAACATATACTTGCATCAAGAAGCACTACCCAAAAATCAAGAAAGGGAAGAAGGAGACATTATCAAGTTGCAAACAAACCCTCAAAGATCTTATTATGTTGAATTTGATGATTCTCTTTCTTATGAATTGGGTGACTCTGATGGGGAATTGACTGATGCAAAACCACAATAGTCTCAGTCATGGGAAGCTACACAAAAAGAGGAGGCCCACCATGAGGTTAAAAAATAGGGTGAATTTTATGATTCACATCCTTCAAGTGGAGAACAGGATCAAGAAGCTAGTATTAAAGTTGACAAAAATTCTCCAATCTATGATTCATATGATTCAGAGGAGGAGGAGATTGTTGCATATGTTCAAAGAGATTTACTTACCAGTAGGTGGGGTGAAGGCTACCAACAAATGTTTTTTCAAGAAGATACCAAAGTTGAAGAACCAAGTGCTGTGTGTCATTTCCTTTTGCAGAAATATTTATTCCTAGAAATTGTTCAAGAAAGAGAGGTGGATGTAAATTTTTCTCATCATTTCTATGATCCAATGGATGACTATATGAAATTTTTCTTTATTCAACAACAAATCTAAACTATGGAGTATGTATTAAATGCTTTACCTGAAGATCTAAAATGGTTCATGCCTATTTTAATTAATAAATTTCAACAAAACAATGGCATAAGGTCTAGTACTTAGATGTTGGGATGGTACCATTGGAAGGTTGACCTCACTTGGGTAAATTGAGCCATGTGCATAAGTAGGAGTTGTACATAAATAATCTTACTATGTGAGTGTTTAATTATAGTTTTTAGAGTTTGTAGTTCTGCATTTCAAGTATTATGAGGGAATGACTCCTTGCAAATAAAGTTCTTGGGAGATTTTATGGTTTTACAGGATGAATATATTTTTGACTCCATGCCCAATGGAGAAGGCTACTAGTCTATAAGTTCTCAGCACCTTGTTCAAAATTTTCCAAATGATTTCAAAAGAGTGAAAAAGGGTAAAAAAGAGAACAAATCTCAGAGGTCACCATTAGGAAGCACAAGCTATGGGTCTCTGTGGAAATCCATCCTTACATATGGATAATATTCAATCATAGGGAGTTTCATGTGCAACCATCAAAAGAATACTGATGGGAACCTCATTGACGACAGACCTACATGTATGGACATGAGATCCACCCATCTCCTCATCTGTGGGACTCTCAGATCTGTGGTGTCGAGTGAGATATTTTGTGTTTGGAGAAATGGAATTCACTCTAAGGAAAATGAAATCAAGGTCAAACAATAACCAAAGTTCTTCAACCATCAATATTTTTCCTTGGTTATTTGTTCCTTCATATTTTCTAGTACTCCCTCACTCCAGTTGAATATTGTCAACTTTATACTCTCTAAAGCATATTGTATATGATACCTATTGGCCAAATGTATAGTAGCACTACCAAAGAATCTCGTAATGATAAATAGGATCTTCCTCAAAGGAAAATGGACTACATCCTTTATATCAATTTCCCCATCCTTGGTCAGTTGGGATCGAGGTCTACAATGTGCACAATGTCGACCTTAATTGTATCTCCACCCCTCCTTGAACCAAATAATAATATGGGGGCACCTCTCCTTGATATACTTGTAAAGAAGTATATAGCTTCCACCTGTATCTAAAGCATATGTCCTCTAAGTCTAAAATCTTGTGCTTGAACATCCCATGCTCAAACAAGATACTCCAACAACTCCATCTGTTGCCTCATCCCAGGAAGGTAGAAAAATTTCAAGAGCCCACAATCTCTCAATGCCTATATAGTGGTTGGATATTTTGGTGCATTCATATCTTATTCCTCTGGTTCTCTTTCTCACCATATCAAAGCCATTTTGTTCCGATATAAACCTAAAATGAAACAAGAAAAGTCATTAGAGTGAGTTTCATGCAAAAAATTGGGAAAATTTTGAGTGAAACAAGAAAAATAAATTTGTGAATTGTGGCCAGCGCACCCCCCTAAGGGAAAACAATGCACTGCAATGCCCTATATAGTGCATTTGTTTACTACCCAATGGACCTTTCAACATTGCTGGGGTGCGCTGGAGGTAGGGCAAAAAATGAAAGCCAAAAGTCCCTCAAAAACTGAAAAAAAAACATGCATGAAATGATAAAATAGAACCGTAGAAAGAAAGAAGAAGGTGATATCTACTACCTAGAAGTGATGACACTTGAAATGTTCCACTGTATTGGCCATAATTAGCTGCATAAGATCGAGGGTAAAAAGCACTTACAACTCATTCACTAAGAGGTAAAATGTGAAATGGTAAAAATGAATTACTTTTTTGCCTATTTATGGTCATTTTCATAATTATCTTAATAATATTTTAATATTTTGACCTAAATATGACTCGGTTTTATCATGAATCAGGTATTTTTAATATTTTGGTGGTGTTTTGAATAGGTTAACAGCTTTTTAACATATTTTATTATGTCTAAATTGAAACAGATCATTTTGACCAAAGAGCATACTTTTATCGTTTTTTTGGGCTCTATAAACCTATGAAAAAGGAACCCTATGGAATCCTTTTTCAACTCTTTTTAGACTCATAAAATTTGAAAAGATTGCCAAGCACTTGTCTTTTAGAACTCATTAAATTAAATGAAAATATGTCTACTTAGTATAAGTTTAACCCTTTTCTAGACTGTGATAGACTATTTACAAAACAATAATACCTTAGTTAAACATGGCTAAGAGATTCCCTTGAGTATTGTTTTCTTCCTTTTGAGACTAAAGAGACTATTTACGAAAAGGAACCTTTGGAGTTTTCTTTTTCACCCCTTTTTCAAAATTTCTAAACATGAAAAAGGAGTCGAGTTAGACCTTCGTTGGACTCGTAAAAAAATAAAACAACGATGGAATCGTTGAACATGATGGGACCGAACCACTCCTTCTTAGGGTTCATTAAAGATGCTCAAAGGGATTCATCGAAAGGATGAAATAAAAGATCAATCATATGTTATCCTCCTCAAGCTTGTTAAAAAATAAAGAGGTACTGACTAGAAATGGTTGGGAAAATTTTGAAAATAGGGTACTCTACCTATTAATAGCAATAGTTTTCTCTTAAACATGACACTCTTCCACTTCATATTCATGGTTGTTGGGTTGAGAAATCTACATGTATTTTTGGTTCATCACACCATATCAAAGCTACGCTTTCAGTTTTGGTTCAATGCTACCAACTTTGTTCCGTGTTGTGGATATTTTTAGGAGAAGTCCTTCAGTTTATCTCTACTATGATACTCTTAATCCTTCATTCTATGTTTGTCATTCTTGAACTAGTTCCACATCAACATGATTTTGTATCAAATCATGATACCCGTTTCATGTCATTGATGGGGGATACATCAAGGCCCTCTTGTAATGGGTCGCTTACTATCGACATCAACTAATTATCTAGGAGGTTGACTTACAAACTCTTCATTTAGTACCTTGGTACCTATATACATCAATGACAAGTTTCCTCACTCTCAGTGACAGGTTTTCATCATTGGCTTTCGACTGAAATATTTTATGTGGTGTTCGACTTCAACTCATTCATTCACACCATACAGATTGTATTGTTGTACCTTGAGATCCATTAACATCATCAATGTTTTCTCTCGTGTCTATTAACGACTTACATCATTGGCCTGTAATCAGATGGTGTCTTTCATGTTCAACTCTAGCTCCTTTATTCACATAGTTAGATTTGTACGTTGGACGATCAATTGAATGAGATAGAAGACCTTGGAAATAGTTCATCCATCCAGGTTGCACTTTCAGTATTAATGCAAGATTACAAAGCATGATGGCTATGATCACATAGACATTCATCTAATCATGGATCCACACTTTGACATCAATGGATGCAACTTCTTGATTATTGTACATGTAATGTTAGCTTATCTACTAAGCATGGGTATGCCTCCCTCAACAAAATATCTCATGATGAAAATGTCTTGTAAAAAATGATGGTCTTGACCATTTGTTCTTGATCCAAACTTGTCACCAGGTAAATCACTTCAATCATCAACCACGATTTCAGACTTTGCACTTTAGGGGGGAGTTTGTTATAGGACATTTTGTTGCATTTGGTCAATAGGCCTGCAAACTAGATCAATCATCATCTGTGAATATGTTGTCATCATCCCTACACAAATCGCTAAGCATGACCTTTCCAAATAACTGAGTTTTTGGGTCTAACTACTTCAAAACAATTCTTTTAAGCCATAAATCACCCTGCCCCTTTAGAGACCTATGTTCAACAATAGGTTTCTCCTTGATGCACCAACTATAAGAAAAAATAGCTTTCTCCTTGCTAGGGGTGCATTGATTCTAGAAATTCAGGAAAATTAAAAATAATTTCGAAGCTTCCTCTTCCAGGATCTTCTAGTGGTTTTTTTAACCATTTACTTTGGATACGAACACTAGTACAAAATGATAGATTAGTGACTACATGACTAGAAAAGTTAGTCACCACAATTATTTTAAGTGAATTACTACTAGATTTGAGCAATTTTAAGTGACTGAACTAAAAGTGACTAACTTAAATGACTAATTTAGTCTAGCGATCAAATATATGACTAGAATTAAGTGACTCAACTAAAAGCAACTAACTTAAATGACTAATTTAGTCTAGGACTAAAATAAATGATTGGATAATAAGTGACAAACTTAAAAATGATTAGCATAAATTAAAAATGATTAACGCTTTAACTGTAAGGACACATTATCATATTTATACTTGTTCATGTTGAATTTGACATATCTAGGTAACATATCTATAAACACGCTTGATCCAGGTCCGGGTGTGAAGAAGAACCTTTCCAAGACCTTTTACTTTCATGATGTGTTAAAATTTCTTTTTAAAAGAACATAAAGGAATGCATATACATGCAGAAAAATAAGAGGAACATAATAATCATCAACACATGAAAGCATAAGACGTTTTTAATGGAGTTTGTCTAGGAGGGACTATATCTCTAGGCCCCAATCAAGGTGGTGTAGACCGCTGCATTATGTATTGCTAATAATGGTGATGTACACAGAGATGATGTCTTGATCATACAAGGAAAAATTCCCTCACACAGGAGCGGCTCTAAGAGATATTCCACAACCGGAATTCTCAATCAAAAGACTCCTATCAATATGACAAAAAATATGCATGGTGTGCATCTCGCCAACATGGCACAAAAGGTATGTCAAAGAAAAACACATGCATGATGACAAAAATAAACAAGAGTATCCCAACAACATACAATAAGGGATCTGAAAGCATAACATGAAGTGTTATGACATCAAGTACATCATATGAAAGATTCCTCATAACATGAAGCAAGGAATCATGACAACATGAAAATAAAGAAGATCCTGCATCAATATCAATCTAGGATATGTAGCATAATGTAAAATAAGAAATATATGAATAAATCATATACCTCACACCAACCATGGGCCATCTGAAGATATGAATGAAGAAGTGGATAAAACAATCCACAATGAACATCTGTTCACATCATCAATGTGCAGGCACAGTTCGCTCCCAATCGGTCACGACATCACTATGAATGGCCATATGAGGAAGCATTGCTCTGAAGCAACTATCAAAGTGCTAAAGCTTGTTGAAACACTGATCTCACAACATCAATATGCAAGCAAAATAAGTGATTGAAGAAAAAGAATCGATCTCAAAGAAGCATTGATTATACAAGAAGAATTGAACAGAAAGAAATATAATCGATCATTAAGAGAAGAATCATTCGTGTCTTCTCGCTTGGTATCTCTATGGCTATTTGGCCATATAACACTCAGGTTTGTCTCCCGCTCTGCGAATTTTCCAGAATTTCAAGCACTCTCGGGCTATCAAGCTTCATTGTAGCTCTCTGCAGCACTCTAGCTATCTCTGTGCAATTCCTGGCCCTCTCGTTCTGCAGCTCTCCATCAGCGCAACCTCCTCATTGAGGTCTCTGGCACTCAAGCTCTCTAGCATTTCCCAACACATGCTCTCGGGCTCTCTGGTATAGACACTCTTCCTTTGGCATGCTTCCCTCAAGCTTTCTATCATACCATTGCTACACAACCTTCCGTGCTCTCCCTTCAGCTTTGTATCACCCATCCTATTTTATACACATTTTGGGACAAGGTCGCATCTAAATCGAAGTCATTTCTATTTAGAATAGAGGTCGTTTGCTTAGAAGCATTAGCCATTACATCAAAACTTTGAAAATAGCCTTCTTTCTATTTTAAAACAAAAATACACTGAAAACTGCCAAATTTGACAAATCCCTTTAAAGCCGGATTTCAAAATAGTTGAAATCGGCCCTACAAACCTTATCGGGCCTGCTTTAATCGCTTATCACATCGCATAACTGATTTGTCCAAAACCGGGAATACACTAAAAAGTCTAAATTCTCGAATCTCAAATTTTATAAAATCGGATCTATTATTCTGTCGGGTCTGCACCTAATCACAAGTTGGGATCACTGATCACTGACGTCAATCATTCCGATCGCTGATTTAATCATGGCCATTGATTGGCTTCCTAATCCGATGACTGAGATTAAATCGCATATCGCTATCTCATCGGCCCAGGGTCCTTTGCTGATATATTGGCGTGTGCCAATGCCAATGGTTGATCGCTCTGATCACCGATATTAGCAATCGCTAATCGCAGGGGTCTTGATCCTCGGCCTTTGGGTTTCGCCGACGCCAATCACTGATTTGATCGGTGATCGCATAGACAACTCTCTGAGATCGTTGATTGCCTGCCCTCGACTTCACTATCAGAGATCGCTGATCGGGGGTCCTAAAGGCCCGCCTTAAGTTCACCCTTTTGACTATGCTGATTGTGATTTGCCTCTTAAGGCTTAAAGTCCATTTTTTATGGAAAAACCTTATTTTCTTAAGGATCAAGTTGACCTTCTTTTCACGATAACTTTGTCATCCAGACTTGGATTGACGAATCGTTCACACCTCCATGATCAAGAAGATGAGCTCTTTGATCTGGTCTTGGTTCAACATCATTCTGATCACTTTTATTTTCGAGCATTTCCATGCCATGGTGTCTGAAGATCCTCCAAAAGAATAAAAAGTAATATGCATCCTTCTCTATACCCTGTCTACATCACAAATGTCCTAAAAGGGTCTCTCTTCCATCTTCTTCACCTTTGTTTTTTAGAGCCTTAAGCAACGAACTGGCACCTACTACATCTACAACCTGTAGTACATGGATTTGTAATTACATGCTTTAAATGACATGACCAAACTAAACACCCAAATGTCCCATACTTGCCATTAGTTTATAACTCATCCTTGGTGGTCAAGTTTACAATAAGATGGACGTAATATTCTAGCTATGACAACAATGCTAACTTATTATGGTTGCTTCAAAAAGTGATGGAAAACACATCATCACTTTCAGATTTTTAACATGCGACTCAAAAGATGACTCAAAACATGACCAAACATCATTGTTGTTGACCAGGTGATGGAAACACATCATCACTTTTACACTTTAAAAATGCAACAAATGATTTACAAAGAATGACCATGAAATGACAACAAGTCAAAAGAACCATTTTTCACTTATCAATGTGAATGGATCACCTCCTTGAGGTGGTTTCGCTTGTCACACAACTACTCTTCTTGGTTCATGCACCTACGCTTTGTCTTTAAGGTGCTGCTCTAGATGGAGCTTCCAGCAAATGGCTCTCTGATGCCCATTTCTGTTGCAATGACTGCAGTGTTTTTTCTTCCTCCATAACTACTTAACTTGTTTCATTTTATGCAGTTGAGTGGGTCTTTCACACCTCATGAGTTCTATTATTCTTTTCCAACACTTGGAAAAGGTATGGTTAGGTAAAGCACAAAAAGTGCATGTTTTTCAATGCCTTTGTCTTCATTCATTATTAACGATATGATCATACTAAAAATTTGAATATCAAAAGTGGTTATACCTCCTTTTGCTATCTTTGATGTCAGTATGGCGATGAGAGCTTGCCTCAGCTCTCTCCTTGCAATGGAAATTACCATGTGATGATGGGGATGTTTTCCCATCATTCTCTTTCCTCGACGAAGTCTCAGACAACTTTGACACCTTTGAGCACTCTCCTTTGGTGTAGCTCAAGCCTGCAAATCGTGGATCATGCATACCTTCCAAAGGTTGGGTCACGCCTTGGTGGTTAGCACCAAGCTCTTTCTCCTCGTGCCTTGTCTTTGTAAGGAGCCTCATATTTGTCCCTGTACTTAGGATCTCCAAATCTCCAACAGACATCATACTATTAGTAGATGAAATCGAAAGGAAATCAACATCTTTTACCTTCTAATTCGATTTGGAAAGAACCGATGAGGGTTGCTCATCACTTGTTGTTGGTGGATCATATTCCCTAACTTCTTTCCTGCCATACACAAGTCCTGCCTGACGGGGTAATTCCTCTACTTTAATGGGATTGACAATACCTTGGCCATTAACACCTAAGCCTTTTCCTTCATATCCCATTCTCTTCAACAATTTGGAGCCAATTCCTGTGGTATGATTTTCAAAAATAGTGAAATCATCATCAGGAAACATACATGAAGATGGAGAACTACTTTTTACCTCACATGGGTCTCGCTGCAGCTTTTCCAAGGGCTCGTACTTTGCTTGCAGTTGTAGTAGCAAACTTTCCTTCTCCTTCTTTTCTTCATGTAGACGCATCTTCAATTCATCATTCCCTGTTTGAAGATTATGTCTGTCTTGCTTCAGTTCTTTCATGGCCTCATCTATGGCTTTCAACTGAAGTTGCAACCGCTTCTTTTCCTCTGCTTCTTTTTGTATATTTTTATGCATAACTTCCACCTTCTTAGAAATGTTAAGCATGGTCTTGCACATGGATCTTTCATCCTCTATCATTGCATGTTCCATTGTTCACACTACAATTCACATCAACATTAAGACCTGCTTCGATACCACTTGATCCAGGTTCGGGTGTCAAGAAGGACCTTTCTAAGACCTTTTAATTTCTTGATGTGCTAAAATTGCTTTTTAAAAGAACATAAAGGAATGCATATACATGTGGAAAAAGAAGAGGAACATAATAATCATCATCACATGAAAGCATAAGCCATTGTTAACGGAGTTCGTCCAGGAGGGACTACGTCACTGGGCCCCAATCGAGGTGGTGTAGGCCACTGCATTATGTGTTGTCAATAATGGTGATGTACAAAGAGATGTTGTCTTGATCATACAAGGAAAAATGCCCTCATGTAGGAGTGGCTCTAAGAGATATTCCACAACCGGAATTATCAATCAAAAGACTCCTATCAGTATGACACAAAACATGCATGGTGTGCATCCCGCCAACATGGCACAAAACGAATGTCAAAGCAAAACACATGCATGACAACAACAATAAACAAGAGTATCCTAGCAACATACAATAAGGGATCTCAAAGCATAACATGAAGATTTATGAGAGAAAGTACATCATATGAAATATTCCTCATAACATGAAGCAAGGAATCATGACAACATGAAAATAAAGAAGATCCTGCATCAATATCAATCTAGGATATGAAACATAATGTAAAATAAGAAATATATGAATAAATCATATACCTCACACCAACCATGGGCCATCTGAAGATATGAATGAAGAAGTGGATAAAACGATCCATAGTGAACATCTATTCACATCATCAATGCGCAGGCATAGTCCGCTCCCAATTGGTTATGACATCACTATGAATGGCCATATGAAGAAGCGCTGCTCTGAAGCAACTGTCAAAGTGGTGAAGCTTGATGAAACACTAATCTTACAACATCAATATGCAAGAATAATAAGCGATCGAAGAAAAATAATCAATCTCAAAGAAGCATTGATCATACAAGAATAATCGATCACAAAGAAATATAATTGATCATAAAGAGGAGAATCATTTGGGTCTTCTTGCTTGGTAGCTCTATGGCTATTTATCCATATAGCGCCCGGGTTTCTCTCTCGCTCTGCGAATCTACCAGAATTTCAAGCACTCTCAAGCTATCAAGCTTTTCTGTAGCTCTTTGCAGTGTTCTAGCTATCTCTTTGCAATGCCTGTCCCTCTCGTTCTTCGGCTTTCCATCAGTGCAACCTCCTCATTGAGGTCTCTGGCACTCAGGCTCTCTAGCATTCTCCAACACAAGCTCTCGGGCTCTCTGGTATAGACTCTCTTCCTCTAGCATGCCACCCTCAGGCTTTTTGTCATACCATTGCTACATAGCCTTCTGTGCTCTCCCTTCAGCTTTGTATCACCCATCATGTTTTATACACGTTTGGGACAAGGCCACATCTAAATCGGAGTCGTTTCTGTTCAGAATAGAAGCCATTTTTTTAGAAGCATCGACTGTTGCAACAAAACTTTGAAAATAGACTTCTTTCTATTTTAAAATAGAAATACACTGAAAACTACCTAATCCAACAAATCCCCTTAAAGCTAGACTTCAAAATAGTTGAAATCAACCCTACAAACCTTATCAGGTCTGCTTTAATCACTTATCACATCGTATAACTAATTTGGCTGAAATTGGGAATACACTAAAATGTCTGAATTCTCAGATCTCAAATTTTATAAAATTTGATCTATTATTCCGTCGAGTCTGCGCCTAATCGCAACTCAGGATCAACAACCGTTGACGCCAATCATTCCAATCACTGATTTAATCGTGGTTTTTGATCGGCTTCCTAATCCGACGGTTGTGATTAAATCGCATATCACTATCGCATCGGCCCAAGGTCCTTCACCGATGTATTGGCATGTGCTGATGCCGATTGCCGATATCGACGATCACTAATCACAAGGGTCCCAATCCTCGGCTTTTGTCGATCGCCAATTTGATCGCCAATTGCATAGAAAACTCTCCGACATTGCCGATTGCCTGCCCTCGACTCCAATATCGGAGATCGCTAATCAGGGATCCTAAAGGCCTGCCTTAAGTTTTCCCTTTAGACTATGCCAATTGCGATTTTCCTCTTAAGTCTTAAAGTCCAATTTTTATGGAAAAACCTTATTTTCTTAAGGATCAAGTTGACCTTCTTTTTGTGATAACTTCGTTATCCGGACTCGGATTGATGAACCGTTTGCACCTCCACGATCAGGAAGATGGGCTCTTCGATTTGGTCCTAATTTGACATCATTCTAATCACTTTTATTTTCGAGCATTTCCATGCCATGGTGTCTAAAGATCCACCTAGATCAACGCTTAAGCTTCACATGAGTACATGAATGCATGAAACACCTTGATATTTAAGCTCTTTAATAATTGTGAAAAGGGTTTACAAATTTGCATAATGGTCAAATTTTGTTCTTGATACATTTAATTCTTACATTTTTTAAACACATTTGACATTTTAACCACACCCTTACACAAATCAATGCATGGGAACATGAAATGACTTGGTTCATAAGGATAATAATTCACTATTTTAAATTATCTTGATGGTTTACTTGCTTGGCTTTTTATAGATGTATGATCAATTTCTAATTTGAAATGTCACATCTTAACACACATTAACAAGATAGTGATCGAAGCCCAATAGTGCCACTATTGGTGCACTCTACACACAATTTAGAAAATGCACACAATTCTTAAATATTTGATGTTGACTTGATATGGAATTTCTTATTGTTTAGGGGTGATTTAAAACTTACATTAATCTCTAGTCTTAATAGCAATTTGTTCTAAATAAATAGCGGTTAATGTGTTCACGCGCTAATGGTATTTCTCATGGTTCATTAGTTGTAATTACACACTTTGGAATGTTACAAATACATCATTTGGGTCACAATTCTACATTTACAAACTACCCAAATATAAAAGGTGATAAATAAATGATAAATGGATGACATTTGAATGTTACAAATGTGTAAGTGGTCCACATTCAACTTTGTTGTCTTCATTGTCCTTAGTAACAACGAAAATTTTGAATACTTCCTTTATTTATCATTGCAAACACATGACTCTTTGACATCTCAAACATAGTTAATACTATTGGTGTATGATCTTTTAATTATGGAATGGTCTCTTGATTATGATAAAAAACTCTCAATCTCCAATGCTAATGAATATGATGAATGAATGATCTAATGCCTTACTTGTATGGACACAATTTATGATTCATTTTCTATTTTTATTGTGCCATTGTATATATGCTTCACTAGCATCTCATGTTATATGGTTAATTGAGCAAGTTTTATTTTTCATTTTTCAAGTATAATTTCGTTGCATGAATAAACATAGTTTTCTAATTAAAATCATTCAAAATTTGTTCATAATTCATGGTTTGTATGACTATTCGCACACTTATCCCTAACCCTTTTACATTGAGAGTGAGTAGTGTCAAATCACTATTCTTTGTTAAGGAACTTTCCTTCATTAATAAATGACCTAGCTTAGCTAGATCATTATGGATTCCCCCCTTAGACAAGGATATCCTTCAGTAGTATAAAGAGTGAGAGAAAGCCACCAATGTGACATTGGATGGCTTGCTTGAGAGTTGTCTTTTAGGCATTCTAGTTGGCGTTAAGACTTTTTTTCTATGAGATTGTTTGAGTGACGACACAATTTAGAAAATGCTTACAAGAAAATTAGTTTACCTTATTGCCATCACCTAAACTACCTCCAATAAAATCATGCAATTTTAATAACATCTAATTTTGATAAATAATTATTTCAATAAAATTAAAAGAATAATAATATTATTATTGTTGTTATTTTTTGAATATGGCAAAATAAATAACTATAGGGAACTTGTACTTACATGACAGTGATCGATTCTATCCACTACCACAATTACCTCCAAGTATACCCACATTACCTCACACGTGGTACACTAAGCTAATCTAAGTTTAAACCAATAATGTTATAAAAAATGCCTTAACAACCCATTCCATCATCAACTAATCCACACCATGGAGCAAATTAAAACTAACTTTTAATATTAGAAAATATAGCCATTTTATTTTATTTGGAAATCAATTTCAACACAATCACCTCCAAGTATACCCACATTACCTCACATGTGGTACACTAAGCTAATATAAGTTTAAACCAATATCATTATAAAAATTGCCTTAACAACCCATTCCATCATCAACTAATCCACACCATGGAGCAAATTAAAACTAACTTTTAATATTAAAAATTATAGCCATTTTATTTTATTTGAAAATCAATTTTAAGATCTGATTTTAGGAAACTCGGTAAAATAAAATTTAATGTGAAAAGTGTAAGAAAAGAAAATTTAGTGCATGAAATGCTATGAAAATAATTTATTATAATCCACTAGTCTATTATAAACTATTTAGGCTCATGTGCCCAAATCAGCTCAAATAAAATTCTTTTGCAAGTGAGAGGAGTACAAATAAATATTTCACTAAATTGTTATAACAAGTCGAATGCTACCTGTAAAAATTGGCATTTCGATTATGGAAAGAAATGAACAGGGGCTCATATGAAACAAAGAAAGACTTCAAATTGGCTTTATTACAACACATGCATGTTAGATCAATAAGCATCTCTAATTTACATAATTCTACCAACCATCTTCTCACGCTTGCCCAAATCTAAATTGTTGAGATTCCAAGGTATTTTTCACTCTTTGTATTTTCTTTTTAGGAATTCAATTTTCTTGCTTTTATTTTGAGTTCTTCCTCTACTCTTATTTTCTCATCGAATTTTTTGTTCTTATTGAGAAGGTTTTGATGCCATGGTATAACTGTGTGGACTAGAATTTAATCGATCAAGAAGGAAAAAAGTGATTAACGGTAAATTTAGGGTTTGGGGTGCTTTGGTGGTAAACCCTAGGGGTTGTAGATAGTAGATCCTTCCGTGATAATTGGAATTGTTTTACAACTTGGCACTATTTCTATGTTATGAAACCAGCTCACAAAAAGATAGAAAAGATAGATCAATGACTTAGAATTCAGCCTCTTCGAGGGGGAAACC
>APFE030553178.1:0-53444 GCA_000404065.3 Pinus taeda
ATGATTTTGAAACAGGAATTTCTTCTAAAGGTGATTTAGGTAATGTTTCTCATGATTGTGAATTCAATCATTATACAATTAGTGAACCTAATTGTTTTGAAGAAATTGTTAATTGTGATGAATGGAAGGATGCAATGCAAAAGGAATATGATGCACTTATTAAAAATGGAATTTAGAGGTTAGTGGATCCTCTTGCAGGTGTCAAACCCATTGGCTGCAAATGGGTGTATAGTATCAAATAACAAGAATATGGTTCGCTTGATAAATATAAGGCAAGACTTGTAGCAAAAGGCTATGCTCAAAAGGAAGGCATTAACTACATAGAGACATTTTCTCCTGCAACAAAATGGGGCACAATTAGAACTTTGTTTTTTCTTGCAGCTCAGAATAGATGGAAGATACACCATATGGATGTTAAAACAACTTTTTTTAATGGTGATTTGAAGGAGGATGTTTATACATTTCAGCGTTAATGTTTTTTTGTTAAAGGAAAAGAGAAAAAGGTATGCAAATTGGTTAAGGCTTTGTATGGACTAAAACAAGCATCTTGTGCATGGTATGAAAAGTTAATTGAACACCTTATCAAGTTGAATTATAAGTTAATTGATCTGGATGATGCAACTCTTTTTGTTAAGAAAATTGGAAAGTCAATTGTGTATTTGGTTGTGTATGTAGATGATTTGATGATCATAGGAGTATATTGGACAGCTATTGGATGGATGCTGGATGCAGGATTGTAATACTGCCACTACTCCTGTGGAGCTGAATTTGAAGCTTACTTCCATTAAAGGAAGTATGTTTGAAGATCCAACAAAGTACAGGCAACTTGTTGGAAGTTTGAATTTTCTGACTACTACTCGACCTGACATAGATTTTGTTGTAGGCATACTTTCTAGGTTCATGCATAAGCCATGTGAAGGTTATTAGAATGTAGCAAAGTGAGTACTCAGGTATTTGAAAGGCACTCGAACATATGGCATCAAATATTCCAAAGTTGTATATTTCCATCTCACTAGCTATTCATATTCTGATTTTGTTGGAGATAAGGAGGATGGAGTCTCTACTTCTGGTTATTTGATGATTCTTGGATCAGCAGCCATCAGTTGGAGATCACGCAAGAAATTTGTTCTTGTTGATTCTACCACTGAAGCCGAATTTGTTGTAGCGGATCAAGCTACACAAGAATTCATTTGGCTTCGCAAAATACTTGAAGAATTGCAAGAGAAACAAAAGGCTTCAACTCCACTACTTGTCGACAACTCTTCTGCAATTCAGTTGGCCAAGAATCCCAAGTTTCATTATCAAAGCAATCATATTAACACCAAATATCACTTGATTTGACCTTATGTAGAGGCCAAAGTTATTCATCTAACACATTTTCCTACTTCAGAGCATATCGCAGACATATTTATGAAGCCACTGGGACGTGAAATGTTTGAAAAGTTTAGAATGTTACTCTACATATCAGATGTCCCTTTGGATTAAGGGGGGAATGTTAACTAATCCTTCAGAATTGTTATTGTATATTGTATAATATGTAATTAGTTTTACATTTCATTTTTACGGTTAATAAGTTACTGAGGCACAATTATCTTGTACCTAGATTGCACATGTATAAATAAGTAAGTTTGTCATTAATATGACGCTCTTTCATTGTGTTCTTTCATTGTGGAGTTTATTTGGGCTTGTACAATATGATGATGTTATTTCCCAAATTATTGGAGAAGGTTGGGATGAACTTAGGATGGCCTTAAGGAAACAACGACAGTTGTCAAAGGTGGAGGATGGGTATAATCGAAGCATAAATATTAGGAAAAAAAAGGCTTATGTTTATAGCAGCTTTAATTATTATTGTTTCTTGGGTTTTAAATTTGAATTCAAATTTACGTTCTAGGAATTTTTTTGTTTGGAGTCCAAATATGTTGTTAATGAAATTATTATTTTTGGTCGTTTAAAATGCATTTTTAATTATATAAATGGATTCAACACTTTATAAATCTATCAAGCATATAAATTAAGCATATTATATCTTTAGTTTGTAATTTTATTAATAAGTAAAATTAGTTAAAAACATATTTATGGTCATGGCCAAGCAAGACACCATATTGGTGTATGAGACCACCTTCTTTGTGGGACAAAGGACCCACCTTGTCATGGACCCATGCTAGTAGCGACTCTAAGTCCACTCATGAGTACGGTGCGACACCAACTAACCTTTTTCGTTTCACCACTACTCAAGATTTCGTACTATGCCTACTACCAACACTTAGTTTATTTTGGGTTAATTGTTCACTTCTTTTACTTATGCAGTGGAAATAACTTAACTTCATTCAACATTCATACATGTACAAGATGGTAATAAAAGGGACGGGTAACTCCCAACAATTTTCCCAACTTCAATTATCAAACTTCTGCAATTAATATACAAATTTTACAATTTAACAAATGGGTGGCAGTTACATGGCCGCACCAACAACTCGTCCACCTGTTTACCAAAATTGTGCAACCTTCACACAGCTTTCCTACACCTCACTACTCAATCGTGCAGCTCAAGCCCGCGGCTCTGCCTGAGCGTGCTACCTTCGGCCTGCAACCTTGCCTGAATGTGCAGCTACGGCCCACAACCCTACGTGAACTGTTCACACTCTGCGTGAATGCGCACTATTGCCTACAACTATTGCGACCACAAGAAACCTCGAATTCTGCCCATAGACTTAGCTTGCACAGTCTTGTGGCTCACTAAACGAGACTCACGCTATCTGTCACCCTTATTGCGCCCTTTGTGTGAATTCTCTTCCTACGGTTTTCCCTGCCTTTGACTTTCTTATTCACTCTCTGAACTTGCTTGCCGAAATTGGATGCCTTGACCGAATGACACTTTGCTCTATTTATACGTCCTCCACATGGTCGACTTATCCAACCATCGCATCCCTTCTTGTGGGCCGACCTGTTCACATCTTGTCGTTGGCCAACCTGTGGGTTGTGCCCCTTGGGCCGACTTGACACGATTTGGGGGCGCGCCCCTCTTGCGAGCACTCCCTTATTACCACATGCTACATCCATGGTTGGTCACTACAAGTCCGCACGTCGCTACCTCATGCCTCGCTATCGTCGCTCGCCTTGCCCGGCCACTACACGCATGTTCTCTCCACAAATCAGGTAGGTTCCCTCCTCTATGCCCACACTATTCGCACACCCGTTTAGTTAAACATGCCCACTATGGGTGACTTGATCAGTTGGTGTTGGGTTTCTATCCTTCTTGCAGGTGCGCGCCCATCCCGTCTCACCCTTCACATGCGTTCGATTAAACGTGCCCGTCTCCCGACTTCTTGTTCATTTTTTCAACTCTCTTCATGTACATGTCGGTGGTCATGGGCACTCGGCAACTCGAGGCCCTAACATCCTCCCCCACTTTAAAAAGGTTCTTTCCCTCGACAGCGCGATCCTAGAAAAATCCATCACCAAGACCATCATCTTCATTTCGGCAACCAGATAGATTTTCCTATGACCTGCTCCATGCCCATATCTCGTTGCAACTCTGTAATAACATCATGTGCTAGATCCCCTTGTGATGGTGACTAGTCGGGTAACAAATCTAATCGTAATGTACCCTCCACAAGAATGCATGCATCTAGCATCATCACTACTATCATCGTATGTTGATGCCATATGATCCTCCTATATGTCTCGCATCACGCCCTGCTCATCACTTCAAGAGGTATCATTGCCCTGAGGAGATGATAATGAGCCCATCCTCCATTATAATTTCAGAAAGATGGTGGGGATGTGAAGATTTATGACCTTCCATCTCCATCTTCATATGTCTCCAACATCTCGATCCAAGTATTAACATCTTCCTCCTCTAACCTCTGCATGTATGCCTCCCGGTCCTCCTTCCGTAAGGTCTCCGATTTCGCATTCTTGCACTCTTCCATTGCCTCTAGTCTGCCTTTCAAGTTCAAAACACTATTGAACAATGTGCTTATGATTTATGCATGCTCCATGAGTTTATCCTCTATTTTGTTCAACCGCTAACAGACTTCTTTGTTTTGCTTATCTTTTTCCACACCCATTTTTGTTATCTTACATTCGCCCTTCATGGTTTCCATGGTTGGGACACTCAATGGTACGTCCTCCCTTCCATAGTAAATATATAGCTTCCTCAAATGTGGAACGATCATCGCTTCAAATTGCTTCATGAATTATATCCCCAAAATTTCTTCATAATCATCCATTTGCACGATTCTAAAGTCAACTTTTCCTAGACATTAACCAATCTTCACTTTCACAACCTTTGCCACTCCAATCACTTGGTCTGGTGGAGACTTCACTACCTTGAGACGAGCTTGAGTTGGAACGAACTTCAGTCCAACTTTCTTTTTTGCCTCCTCTCTCATGAAGTTATGGGTTGCACTAATGTCCACCATGGTGAACAATGTGCCCTACCCAACCTTCATCTCAACATACTCCAATTTGTTCCTGTCAGGATCACGCTTTGGGATAGCCTTTGTTGCTACTGCAACACCCAAAATCTGCATCATCCCAATTGTTGGTTCCTTTTTCTTCTTTCCATCTATCTGTGTAACAGTTGCAACCTTTGGTCTTGAAGGACAATTCTCCATTGTATGGTCACCTTCGCATAGCCAGCACTTCAAAGGTTTATTTGCTTTCAATTTACCATGTGTCGTTACCTAATACTCCTTTGAAGCTTTATCCTTTGGCTTATCAAACTTCTTATTATTTTCCTCAATCCCTTCGTCATAATGGTATACCAACCTATCAGCTGCAGAAAATGCCTACTCAATTGTTTTGATCTTTTGCTGCTTCACCTCATTGTGTGCCCAAGGTTTCAATCCAATGATGAAGTTGAAAACCTTGTCTTTCTCCGCCATGTCAGGTAAATCCAAGACCACACTCACAAATTCTCATTGATAAGCTTGCAGACTTTCGTTTTACTTGATATACTTAATCTTTGGTCGTGCATCCCACGTCTCATCTCGTGGGCTGAAATGAGCCAATAACGCTTCCTTCATTTCTTCCCAAGTAGATATATCCTCAACATCACCCTGGGAAATATGATACACTCTTTGCCTCCACCACAGCTTCGCATCCTTCGTAAGGAATTGGGCAACAACCTTCACCTTGGCCTCTTCCGATGTAAGCCCAATCGTTCAAGATACTCCTCCATATCCCACAGAAAGTTCCCAAGTGTCTTTGCACTTCTCATTCCATCATATGAATCTAGTTCCTTAATCTTATCTAGGTAGCTCCTCCAATCGAACCTTGCCCCGCTGCTTTCTTCAAAATCACAATCTCCTTCAAAGCTTTGAAAAGACTCGTTTTCAACTTTGCAATCTCATCCATGCCTTGATTCTTTGCAGCTTCAAGTTCCTTGACTTCATTCACGGTTTTATCATATCTCCATTCAAGATACTCATACCGCATCTTGAGCTCATCATGAATCTCTTTCTGTTGGGTGAACTTCTCCCTAAGTTCAACATTCTCTTCCTCAAGTGCATTTATCTTCATGTTTAACTTATCCATTCAGTCCAACACTTTTCTTATGAAATTTTCCTTGACGTTCATGTTGGATTCACCTGTTACTTGTGATTCCTTTCATTGTTCACCATCAGTTTACTTTGTGAACGTGTCACCACCATAAATTTTCCCTTCATTTAGCTTGGCCCTAACTTTGCTACCTTGCCCTTTCCAAACTTCTTCTATGTCGCACTGCAACCTACTACTAAGCTCAATCTTGCTTGAACTAAGATCTAATACTAACTATCGCGGCCCCATGCTAATGGCGACTCTAATTCCACTCGTGAGCACGGTGCGACACTAACTAACCTTTTCATTTTATCACTACCCAAGCTTTCAAACTACGCCTACTACCAACATTTAGTTTATTTTTGGTTAAGTGTTCACTTCTTTTACTTATGCAGTGGAAATAACTTAACTTCATTCAACATTCGTACATGTATAAGGCATTAATAAAAGGGAGGGGAAACTCCCAACATTCCGTCCAACTTCAATTATCAAACTTCTGCAATTAATATACAAAGTTTACAATTTTACAATTGGGTGGCAATTGACTGGCCACACCAGCAACTCGTCCACATGTTTACCAAAATCGTGGCACCTTCATGCATCTCATATGTGCCTCATTGCTTATTCATGCAGCTCAAGCCCGCGACTCTGCCTGAACGTGTAGCTGCCTGCAGCTCAAGCCCACGACTCTGCCTGAACGTGTAGCTGCATGCAGCCCAAACTGAACGCACTGCCTTCAGCCCGGGACCCTGCCTAAACGTGCAGCTACAGCCCTACTCAAACTGTCTGCACTACCCCTGAATGTGCATTGTTGCCCGAAATTATTGCGACCACAAGAAACCCTGAAATATGCCCATATGCTTAGCTTTCGTAGTCATGTGGCTCGTTGAAGAAGCCTCACCCTTCCCATCGCCCTTACTACACCCTTTGTGAAAATTTTCTTCCTGCAGTTTTCCCTACCTTTGACTTTCTTGTTCACTCTCTGAACTTGCTTGCCGAACTTAGATGCCTTGAATGAATGAATCTTTGCTCTATTTATATGTCCTCAACATGGTTGACTTATCCAACTGGTGTGTCCCTTCGCATGGGCCAACTCGTTCACGTCTTGTCGCAGGGTGACCTGTGGGTCACACCCCTCGAGTTGACTTTATCCAAGTTGGGCGAGTGCCCCTCGCCAACAGGCGTGCCCTACCTACTGCACGTTTCCTCCATAGTTGGTCGTTACACGTCCACACGTCGTTGCCTCGTGCCCCGCCACCGTCGCTCGCCTTACCCAACTGTTACACACACACACTCTCCACAAGTCGAGAAAGTGACCACCGTTATGCCTACACTTGTTGCACGTTCATTTGGTTAAACACGTCCTCTGTGGGTGACTCACTCGGTTAAACGCGCTCTTCGCCCGACTCCTTGTTTGATTTTTCAACTCTCTTCATGTGTGTGGGGTGGTCATGAGTAATCGCCCATTCGAGGCCCTAAAACACCTCTCAACAATTTTGACTGCTAAATCTATGAAGGCATACATACTCTACAACATGTGACCTCTTAGGAGGAAACACATGCTCTTAACCATAACACTACTAGTCTAGATCTATCTTAGCTTTGAATTTATCAAATGTCGAGAGGGATCAAATATCTTAAGGTGCAAATCTCTTTTAAAATGAAAAAATATTTAATACCTCTTAACCCTTAATATTATTATAATTGTTTTATAATTGTTTATATTTTTAAAAGATAAAATGCTCATACATTTTTATTAGTATGTATTGGTATTTGTATGGTTGTGGTAAAGCTTTAGATTTAAAATTAAAATTTATTCATATTTATTACATTAAAAAAAAAAGTGCATCCATAACCCTATGCTGAGCCCAACCCACAATGTATTTTATTTTATTTTTATTATCATGCATGTTGTATTGTCAAAATAAATGTCCCATTTGAAAAGAAGCCTACAATATGGTTTAATGCCAATAATAGTCTAATCCATGCATGTCGAGCACAAAAATCGATGAGTTAGTGAACAACAAGTATGTATAGGTCACTCTATACTACCATTCTTGTAAAAGATAATCGTTATTATTATTATTATTATTATCATCTAATTTTAAGGTCATGGCCAAGCCAGAGACCAAATTGGTGTATGAGACTCCCTTGTTTGTGGGACAAGGGACCCAACCTCCATGTAGCGATTTGACTGCTAAGTCTATAAAGGCATACATACTCTACCCCCTCTCGTTTTGAACCTGTGACTTCTTAAAAAGAAACACATGTTCTTAATCATTGAGCCTACTCAATTCCCATTAAACCCACATGATATATTGAATAAAAGACATTCTGCCAAAAATACTACACATGTATAAACTTTCAAAAATAACTATATTAGACATGTTTAGTAATCAACACGTTGTAATGAAACCAAATTTATTTCCAACCTTTTTCCAAACACTTTGCCTACCTACTCTAAGCAACCGTTTCCTCTTATTCAATTCATATTCATATTAATATTTAACAAAACCACAGGGTAATAAACATTTCACTATATTTATAATTTAATGATTCATACAATCTTCTCTTGTCTTATAATTTAATGATTCATACCATCTTCTATTACAAGTGCTAAAATGTTCAAAGGAATTTCATTCCAAAAAAATTTGTGATGTAGGAAAACACATAGGCCTTTTTAAAGTTATAAGGCTATTAATAAAATGATAAATTTATGGTCATTTTATTAAAGAGATCTTAAATACATTAAAGTGGTTACATATTTATTTTTTAATATTCATTATTAATTATTATAAAACGAATACAAATCGGGTTAATAAATAAAAGTTTTTTTTAATTTGTTTTTTAATAATTTGATGTGAAATGTAGGGAAAGGTTAGCTTAATTTTCCATGTTTTCATTCTTCTATGAAAGTTTTAATGCAAATTATTTTTTGGCATATTGGAAAATAACCCATATTGAGATAAGTCTACGTTTTGAGTGGTGACATTTCTCTAAGAAATTAAATTTAATACATTTTGAGCCATGAATATGTTAAACTTACATTTGTGTTAAGAATAGCTTTCTTTGAATTTCAATGATTAAGTGAGCATAACAATATTTAAGTATAGTTTTCTTTGAACTTCCATGATAATTAAGTGAGCATAACAATAAATATGCATGTATAGAAGAGATAAGTGTTCTTCTGTTTCAATGAACACGACCCCATCCATTTGAAGAGCCAAAACATTACTATTTATTTTAAGTTCATTAGGTATAAGTTAATATTAAGTTCTTATTTTATTTATTTATAAATTAATTTTAACAAGTATAGTAATTTATTTAAGCTTTAATTTAGTACCATAAAATAGGTTTTATATTTTAATTTTGCATTTTTTAAATATTTACGAGAAATTATAGGTTTAAATTCATAAAAATATCAACTATGTATACTTTCATAGAATTTAAGGGTGATTTTCCTACAGAAAGTAGGGTTTCATACACAAAAGTATTTGGTTTAACTATAACTTTAAAATTATATTATTATTATTATTTTTTTATTTTTATAAACATGTTCTATGATATTGTGAATGATTAGTGTTATGATTATTTCAAGAATTATTGTCATGTATATTTTTAATGTTAATAAAGTCTTGAGAAACGTGTGTTGGGATATGTGGTTTGAGATTGTTTAACCACATTTCATAGGGCATCATATATGGTGAGAATAAATATGGATCAAGTTAGCATTGAGTGATTCAAGGTAATCCTTACATTGTTTTATATTGCTTATTGAAGGATTTCAAGTAAAAACATATTTGTATGTTATGATTTTAAATGGGTAAGCATAATTCATGAATTAGGATATAGTTACGAAATAAGTATTCGATGTTAATTGTTTTTGTTAATTCTAGTTTCTCTTGGGAAAAATCTTAATATGTGATTGGGGTGGAGCTAGCCCTATAAAGTTTTAAGAAATGAACACTAGGAAAAAAGACCACATACTTAAAACTAATATCTCAATCCACTCTCCTTTAATATCCAAGGGGGGAGATG
The DNA here is from genome assembly GCA_000404065.3 of Pinus taeda. NCBI lineage: Eukaryota > Viridiplantae > Streptophyta > Pinopsida > Pinales > Pinaceae > Pinus > Pinus taeda. The sequence continues at coordinate 9,586 of APFE030553178.1, forward strand.
ATGTAAAGCCTTGTGGAACAAAAGGCAATATCGTTCCAAACTAACTGATAGCATAAAACTCACACAAAATTACCTTCAAAATTTAATGCAAGGATTGAGACCATATTTGAATACTTATACAATCATTGGAAGAGAAGTTAATAAAAGCCTAGTACTAATGATGTGAATTAGTGGGTTAAGGAGGATGGAGTGATTGAAATTTTGGATTTATGTTGAATTTTGATAGTTTATTGGTTGACTTTGCTCTAAAATTGTAGCATTTTGAAGAAGGGAAGAATGGTAATGGAATCCTAACTATGTACATTAAGACAAGGCCATTAGATATTAAATGATATGTAATCATATAATATGCTCAAGTAGCTAAGATAACTTGAGGAGGTAAAAAAAACTAACTATTGATGCAAGACATGGAGAAATTATAAGTGATCAAATTGAGAAAATAATAGTATTCATTAAAGATACACATCGAATGAAGTTGAAAATAGAAGCAAATATACATTAAAATTGTATGCAACTACCTTGGAAGGACAATAAACCTATTATGAGAAACAATATGATGGAAAAATAAGTATAAAGAGACCAATTTTAAGAAAGGAAGGAAAGTTTCCTAGTTTGATTCCCAAAAAAAAATTCTAAAGAGACAACAATTTTAAGAAAGTAGGAAACTTTCTAAGTTTGATTCTCAATATTAGTGGTGTGTATTTGATCAAGTTTCCTTATGGAATAAAGGCAAAATTTTATAATGAAGATGACAAATGATGACCCTCATAACTAGACCAACGTAGAATGAGGAGACAAACAAAAAAGAGTACTAGATAGATATTTAAGGTGAGTGAGTGAAAGTCTCACAAATAAGGGTAAGAGATCAATAAGGAGTAGTCTATCTAGAACATGATGAAAGATGTTGCATTAGGAATAGTCATGATGAATTTATTTAGCAGTTTGATGATATTTCATGAATCAATAACCTTATGAAAAATGGTTGCATAATTACACGATTTTTTTTATATAAGAACATGGTAAGGATCATTGTAAGGTTTAAATAAGGACAATGTGTATTAGAAAGTGTTAAAATTGGCAACTAGGGCCAAATTTCACCTTATGATAGCTCATATGATGGAGATGATTATTGCATTGGATTCCTCTTTTCGAGAAGTCAAAATTTGATATAAAGATAATCTCATTCTTACAAGTAAAAATGGAGTTTTGAATTTATTCTCTCTCATGCACAAATTGTCAAGGTCAGCCTCAGTCAAATGTAGGCTCCTGAAGCTCATGAATCGCAATCAATGTGTCTCCTCACCCTCAACAAAGTGTATAAATAAGAGTGACCTCTCCCTCATTTGGACATCACTCATCTCATCACATATCTCTCTCTCTCATCTCTTGATTGCTTCATGCAACTTGGATGTGGCCTTCTCTACTTTGCACGTGTGAAAGGAGGACGAATTCTTGTACTATTTTGATAGCTGAAAATTTCAGGGTTATAGGGTAGCATTGACCCTTCTTGTTCGACTATTTTTTTACTGCGTTTTGGAGGCAAGAATTCAATTTTTTGGAGGCCGCATTTATTTGCACAAATATCAAGGATTTTGGGATAGTTTGACCAGGGTTGACTTCAACGTTACTTCATATTTGACCGCATAAATTATAGTTTTGTTTTCTCTCTCCTTTGACTGGGTTTACCGAACTGTTTTGGGTTGACTTTGACTCTCTTGGAAGGCTGAATTGATCTGTTGTTAGTCGAGCTGCTTGGAGGACATTTTGGTGTTGCTTTGACTAATGTTGACTTTTTAGTTAGGACTGCGGTTGACTGTTGAATTTGATAGGACTGTTTTGGGAAAGTGAATTTGATATTTGTACTCTTTCTCTCTCTCTGTTGAACTATTGAAGAATAATAAGAATATTTGATCAAAGGGTTTCCCCATATTGGATTTTGTCCCTGGCATCCTGCATATCTTGTGTCCTCTTGTCTTGGCTTGTCCTATGCACATGTTTTATATTCTATCTGCATTTACTATCAATGTGTTTAAGTTATAGTGATTGCTACTAAATATAATTTAAAATTGTCATTGGGTTGTTTAAGGAACATGATTGAAGTAAATTGTGCTAAAGCATAAAACATATCATTGTTATCTAAAATTAATATGGTATCAGAGCTCAGGTGAAGACAAAGCCCAAGCAAGAGTGAGGAAAATCAATCACTAAGGGAAGTTGTTGGACAAGGACTTGGAACTAGTCCCAATGACGACTACATCTTACTTCAAATCTAAGGACAAGCTTAGGGACAAATCCATCTATCATGCATGGAAGATGTCTCTAGATATGATGTTGGAAGAAAATGATGCCATGGACTATGTCAAAGGAATAGTGGTGCAGCCTCCTTCGAATGCATCGGCTGCTTGCACAAATAAAGTACAAGAAAGATGAGGTTAAAGCTAAGAAAATTATTGTTGATTCTATTTATAAGCCTTTGGTTGCCTATATTTCTGATTTGGAAACATCTAAGGAGATGTATGATACGTTGGCTGGGATGTTCAAAGTAAATAATGCAAATCAAGTTCTCTTTCTCAAGAACAAGTTGAAATACATCAAAATGGATATAGGAGAATCCATCCAATCCTACTTTGTGAGGATTTTCTTGATCTCGGTAATCTATTGGAGAATTCATTGGTGATAGGGAGATTACTCTTATTTCTCTTGGAGGCCTTATAAGAGAATGGGATGTGTTCAACACTACCATCCTCAACAATGACAGGATTCCGAGATTTGATGAATTATTGGCTAGATGCACTCAAGAAGAAATAAGTATGATGGAAAGAGACAAGCCCTCAAATGGAAACAATCCTACTACCTTCTCTGCTCGTACTAAGAGGAAGAACAATGTTGGTCCAAGAAATCAAGGTCAAGGGTTCAAGTCGGGATTCAAATAAGGAAGAAAAGGAAGATGCTTCAATTGTAACAGGTTTGGCCACTTCGCTAGAGAGTGTCCTCACAAGAAGGATACTCCAAGAGATAATGACAACTATAACAACAACTTCAAAGGCAGTGGCAATCAAAGGAACGACAAGTTCGGCAACAAAGGAAAGAGGAATGCTCTCACTGCTCGAAATGGAGATGGTCGTCCTCCCAAGAAGTTGAGAAACTCTGGGTATGAAGAAATTAATATTGTAAAGAAAAAATAATTTTATCTTATTTTTTCCCTCACCACTGCCTCTCTTCCAGATACATTGGATCACTGATTGATTGATAGTGGTGCCTTAACACACTTCAATGGGTAAAAATAAGCTCTCTCTAACTTGATTGAAAAGAAGATGAATATGGAGATTATACTTGGGGATAATGCCACTTATCCCTTGAAAGGAATTGGGATTGTTACTCTCCACTTAAACCAAGGTCAAACTCTTCATTTACAAGAAGTGGTATATGTACTTGATCTGAAAAAGAACTTGGTCTCTATTTCTATGATGGAAGATAAAGGTTTTAAGGTGGAATTCATTGATGGGAAGGTTCATGTTTGGAAAAAGAACCCAAGATATGCATACACTCTTGGATTCAAGGTTGAAGGTCTCTATTAGGTTGGAGGAATGTTGTTGGGAGAAATGACTTGTGATACTTCTCTTCAATCTGAATTATGGCACCAAGATTTTCTCACCTTCATTTCAAAGCCTTACTTGATGCAAGGAAGATGGTCACAGGCATGCCCAAATTTATCTCAGATCATGAAGGTGTTTGTCAAATTGTGAAGCTGGAAAACATACAAGGGGACCATTCCCCTTAAGTGAAACTCAAACCACCGATATTCTTCAATTGTTCCATTATGATCTATCAGGTATGTTGCTCGTGACATCTTTGGGTGGATTTTTTTACTATGCTATTTTTGTGGATGACTCCTCTCACAGAGCATGGATCTATTTCTTAAAGAAGAAAGATGAAGTGTTCAAATGGTTCTGCTCTTTCAAATCCTTAGTTGAGAATCAAACCGGGAAGAAGATCAAAATATTGAGGACCAATAATGGGACTGAATATGAGTCAAATGAATTCAAAGACTATTGTAGAGAAGTTGGCATTAAGAGGGAGACCACTACTGCATAAACTCCTGAACAAAATTATGTTTCCGAAAGGAAGAATAGAACTATCATAGAAGCCACCTGTGTCATGCTTCGTGACCAAGGTCTATCGAAGTTCTTATGGGGAGAAGTTGTCAACATCGTTGTGTATGTTCAAAACAGATGCTTGTATCAAGCTTTAGACTTCAAGACACCAGAAGAAGTTTTCACCAGTAAGAACCCTGATGTTTCACATTTTAGAATTTTCAGTTGTCACATATATTTTCATGTACCAAAAGAGAAAAGAAGCAAACTAGATGCATCTAGGAAGAAATGAACATTTGTCGGCTAGAAAAGTCGAAGGCATATAGAATCTATGTTCATGTTCAAAGGGAAGTGGAATTAATTCATGATGTCACTTTTGATGAAGATTATGCTCTTAGGAAGGTCTGAGGTATTCCTATCCCTAGGAAGGACAATGATGATGTTGATGCAGAAAATCAGGATGAACCTCCGTCTGATGAACCGATGCCCGATGTTGAAGGTTTAATGGATCCCATTGATCCACCTCCAAGTGAGCCCACTACTTCAAGAAAAATACCTTTTTGGCTCAAAGATACTCTTGAAGATGATAAGAAACATATTGCATCGAGGGAAACATTTCGTGAAAGCAAGAAGCCAAATAGGTACCAAGGGTACTTAGCTGCCATGAGTACCATTGTAAAATCTAAGCCTTGCACATTTGAAGAAGTCGTGAAACACCAAGTTTGGAGGGATGTGATGAACGAGGAGTATGAGTCAATCATGGAAAATGATGTTTGGGATGTGGTTCCTAGACCCAATGACAAGTCAGTGGTCACTTCAAAATGGCTCTACAAGATCAAACATAGCGCTAATGGGAGTGTTGAAAAGTTCAAGGCCAGATTCGTTGCTCGAGGCTTCTCTCAAAAGGAGTAGACTATGATGAGGTATTTACACCAGTTGCCTAATGTACCACCATCCATTCTATCATAGCCCTTGCCGCTTCACAAGGATGGAGCCTACACCAAATGGATGTCAAAATTGCCTTCTTGCATGGCTCTCTTAAGGAGGAAGTCTATGTAGAAAAACCCAAGGGATTTGAAGTTCAAGATCAAGAAACACATGTATGCAGGTTGAAGAAAGCCCTATATGGGTTGAAGCAAGCCCCTAAGGCTTGGTATGAGAGGATTGATAGCTATCTTATGAAGCTGGGATTTACAAGGAGCGATGTTGACCTGAACCTATATTTTAAGGTTAAAAAGGACAAACCTCTCATTATAGTCCTTTATGTGGATGATCTCTTTCTAAGAGGTGATGACCCTCTCATTCATCAATGCAAGAGATTTGGATTCTGAATTCGAGATGAAGGAACTAGGACTGATGCATTACTTCCTAGGGTTGGAGATCCAGCGAAATTCAGGTGAGATTTACCTTTCTCAAGGAAAATACATTATTAATCTACTTGAGAGATGTGGGATGGTGGACTGCAAGTCCATGGCTATTATGATAGAACTCAACTTTAAGAATCTATGTGGAAGTGTTGTTGGGCCCGATTAGAGAACCCTTCCGAGTATCGCCAACTTGTGGGGGGGCTGATGTTCTTGGTCAACTCTCATCCTTACATATGCTTCGTTGTCAAGACGTTGAGTCAATTTATGGTTGAGCCTCATCACATCCATTGGATTGCTGCTAAGAATCCCTTGAGATATCTTCTGGGCACAATCCACTATAAACTGAGATACAATGTTGGGAACTTGAGGCTACATGGATATTCAGATGCTGACTGGGTTAGAAGTGTGGTGGATCGTAAGAGCACGTCTAGGTGTTGCTTCTCCTTGGGGTCTGATTCAATATATTGGATGAGTAAGAAGCAAAAATCATTTTCTTTAAGCACCACCAAGGTCGAATACATTGTTGCGAGTATGGCCTGTTGTGAAGTTGTTTGGTTGAGGAAGCTCTTCAGTGAGTTATTTAAGCACGTGTGAGATACCACTGTGATCTTCTGTGACAACCAAAGTGGGATTCACCAATTAGATAATCTCGTGTTCCATGACCACTCCAAGCACATTGATATCAGGTACCACTTTATCCTAGATATGGGACAACGGGGAGCAATAAGGCTCCAACACATTAGGATGGACGAGCAGGTCACAGACATTCTTATGAAGCCTTTGGGGAAGGTTAAACTCTTAACATTCCGAGAGAGACTTGGAGTCGTGGAATGACCTTCCTATGAGGGTCTTGTATGAGTTGAACATTGAGCTCTGGGAGCTCCTGAGGGCTTGGGGTACTTCTTGGAGCTATGAGTAACCATAGGGAGAGTGGTTCACCTTCCCCTGTGATACCCCGTGATGGTTGATATGTGTGTAGGTTTAGTGATTCACCTTCCCCTACCCAGAGACTTGTATGTAGGGTAAGTGGTTCACCTTTCCCTACGATGGACATATGCATAGGATGAGTGGTTCACCTTCTCTGAGTGCTTCACCTTCTCCTATGGCATATGAGCAAGATGAGTGGTTCACCTTCTCTTGTTGATGCCCCGGCACACATCGTACCCATAGAGTTTGGGACTCATGGGAAGTACCTCTCATCTAGAAAATGAGTTGGAAAAAGATGGTTAGGGATCATGGCACTACCAATGGACACATCATGTACTACCATAATCCCTATGACTAGGATGCCTGGTGTTCAACAACTTGATCTGGGATCAAGGACTAACTTTTGTGAGTGGAGAGTGGTATGATCTTATGACTCACTCTCGATCACTTCTTCATCATTATTACTTCATGGTTCAGCAGAGCATAGCAGAATAGAACAGAGTAGTGATGGCAAGGATGGTACAGGATGACAGGATGGCATGATGACAGATGATTGGCAAGTGGAATTCTCCCTAGTTGAGAGGGAGTGTTAAAATTGGAAACTAGAGCCAAATTCCACCATAGGACAACTCAAATGATGGAGATGATTATTGCATTGGATTATTCTTTTCTAGAGGACTAATTTTGATATAAAGATCATCACATTCTGACAAGCATAAATGGAATTTTGAATTTATTCTCTCTCATGCACAAAGTGTCAAGGTCGTCCTCAGTGAAATGTAGGCTCATGAAGCCCGATAGATGTGTCTCCTCACCCTCAACGAAATGTATAAATAGAAGTGACCTCACTCTCATTTTTACATCACTCATCTCATCACATATCTCTCTCTCTCTCCTCTCTTGATTGGTTTGTACAACTTGGAGGCAACCTTCTCTACTTCGCACGTGTGAAAGGAGAACAAATTTCTGCACTATTTTGCTAACCGAAAATTTTATGGGTATAAGGCAGCGTTGACCCTTGTTTTTTGACCAAGTTTTGACTGCATTGTGGAGGCAGGGATTCGTTTTTTGGAGGTCACATTTATTGGCACAAATATTGAGGAGTTTGGGACAATTTCACTGGGGTTTACTTTAGTGTTGACTTCATATTTGACCACAAAAATTACAGTTGTGTTTTCTCTCCTTTGACTGGGTTGACTGAATTGTTTTGTGATGACTTTGACTCTCTTAGAAGGCTGAATTGATCTACTGTTGACCGAGATGCTTGGAGGACATTTTGGTGTTGCTTTGACCAGCGTTGACTTTTTGGTTAGAGTTGTTGTTGACTATTGATTTTGACAAGACTGTTTTGGGCAAGTGAATTTGATATTTGTACTCTCTCTCTCTGTTGAACTATTGAATAATAATAAGAATATTTGATCAAAGGGTTTACCCACATTGGGGTTTCTCCTTAGCATCCGCCATATCTTGTGTCCTATTGTCTTGCTTGTCTTTTGCACATGTTTTATGTTCTATCTGCATTTACTATCAATGTGTTTAAGTTAATGTGATTGCAATTGGATATAATTGAAAATTGTCATTGGGTTGCGTAAGGAACATTGAGTAAATTGTGCTAAAGCATAGAACATAACATTATTATCTAAAATTAACAAAAAGAAAATATTATTAATCAACCAATGAAGATGCAAGTCATTTTAGGGAACTATAAGAAAACATAGTGACATCAGACTAAAGATATAATAAATCTATGAGTTCCTATATGATGGGAACGAAGAAGACAAAATAAAAATTATGAAAATTTTGTAAGTAGAAAAGAGGGAAGAATCCCTAGTCCAACTGGAAGAATGGTAAATTGACGATAAAAATAGATCAAGTGATATTGTGTTGGCAACTTAATGGGCTTAAAGGCCCTATAGTGCAATGAGAATCACATTAGAGAAAACAAGGATAGGGCATTACATTAATATATTATTTTTCCAGAAGCAATACATTGATACGAGGAAGAAACTATGTTGAAGTTAGTATATTACCAAGATAATCCTTCAATTGTAATGAGTTTGCTTGTTTATTAGAAGTGTCTAATTTTGAAACATCATGGTGTAAGGATACAAGGGAATAGATTATTGAGGGGTGTTTGATTGGTGATTTTGAGGAAAACTTAAATACATGGAATTCATAATAAAATTGGTCATCTGGAGGAACATAAGCTCTTTGCATGGCAACATGAATATCTAGCATGAGGAAGTGAAAGGGTGCCTCTCTCAAGAAACAAGCCTTCTTAATGATATTGTTTAGTGGATGTAGCATGAATGATGACTAAGGACGGGTAACAAGGTTTATAGTGATGACCTATATATAATTTTAAAGTGTCAAGATAGGAAGTATGAAAACTCATAACTGGTGAGGACTGACAAGAGATAAACTCGAGAAAATGTTTAAAGTTTTAATTTTCAAGGATAACAATGGTCTACTTTATGGAAAAGGAAGTAGACTATGTGCTAGGTGTTGGCTCATTAGTCTCTAAGACTCAACCTATCACACAATCTCAAAGACTCAACATGTCCTAGCATGAAAAGTAAGAAGCTTGTATGCCCATGATGAGTTATATATTTGGATTTGATGAGCCAATGTGTATAAGATAGAACAATGTTAGCTTAAACAATGATGACCTAGTATCTAGATGTTATTGGGTATTGTGGTCCTAAAATGGATAAGCCAACGATGTAAAGTGATGTAAGAATAATAGATAATGATCAAAATATTTCTGAGGCCAAGAATATATTTTTTTTAATGATAGTAAGGAAATTCACGAGCTTCCACTATGGGGAAAGAATACATGCTTAGAGACTATGGCTCTAGAAAATGAAGACCCATTGTGAAGATAACAATGCATTTAGATGAGGAAATATATGCAAACATTAACATTTGAGGAAAGAGAGACCATACTTACCCAATAAATTGTTTATCGAAAAGCAATTTGTATCTTAGTGAGAATATTGAATTCATAACATTGATGATCTAACCTAGATTGACTGACATAATCATAACATAACCTAGATGGATATGTAACGATATTATTGCATTAAATGTAACAGTTGGTATTCATTTATGCAAGATTTTGTTATCAAATATGATGGGAATAGGTGTATTTTTTTTGTTCTACATTTGATTTGTGGTTAAGTGATTATCATATTTATGATGTTATATTAATATGATTTTGATTTATTATGTGATTAAAGATATATATTTAATACAAATATGTTGTCGTTATAATTATGACGGTATTTCATTATGTGATGGCATGTGTAAGCATGCATTTCCTTACTATTCAGGATATTGTGATAACAATGATGTTGTATTCTCATGATGACATGCAAGATCTAACATGTGAATTATTTTCTTTGAGATGATAATATCATAACTAACACATTGGTTGCAAGTTGTGAAGTGTTGATTAATAGAAAATCCATCAATGGGCTAAGAGGGTCAATTTATTTGGTAACCTTATGGGATTCCATACCTATTAGGGAGAATGTGTAACACCCTATAGGTTGGGGACAAACTCACTCAAGTACTTATGCCAATGTTTCTTTTTTCTTTTATAATTCTCAATAGGATATGGGACCATCTTGAAAAGGTTGAGTGTCTAAAATTGGAGTTTTGATGTCGAAGTCCAAATGTGGGATGTAGTTGTGTGTAGAAATTTGATGTGTAGGGTTGTACCTGCTAGGAGTTGTGGAGGGAGTTTGGGTTAGCACTTAGAGAATCCAGGGGTACGTGAGTACCAAACTAGATGCCTACCTTAGGGCTCTGGTATAGACCAATGGGGCTTTAAACCTAGTTTTCCAATTAGGGAAAGAAGAGCTTAAAGTATTCACGCTTCCTCTCGATGCTACAATGTTACTTTCTATCCATGTTTTTAAGGTATAAATTTGGTGAGCACTCCTACCTATCAAGTAAAATTTTTATGACGGGTTTCTTTTTCAAACTGTCCTTCACATGATGTTTTATATATGTTTAAGCCCTACATTTAAATTTTTTTGTTGATGTAAGTTTTGTGTTTCATCATATTAATTCTAGCTTGACCATAAAAAAAATGAAACCAAGTAAAATAATAGACATACACATGAAAGCACGGATATTGAATCATGTTTATTACTAAAGAACCAGTAAGTGATTTAGGAAAATAATGTATAATCATTGTTTATATAATGTCAAAGCTTTTGCAAGTCATGTTCAATTATTTTGCAGAAGAGCATGCTCAAACCAATTAACTATAACGTACTTTAAAGAGAAGCATTTGATCTCAACTTTCAACCTAAAGAGTTGGATTGAAAAGGGACGTAAATAATAATAAAAAACTAAACCCACTTAAACTTTTAAATAGAGATTTCAAAGGATTCTAATATTTCAAGCGATGATAATATATAAGGTATCAATTTTGAAGAAATTCATTAATTTTTTACAAAAAGACAGATCTCTCTCTTGCAAGCATCCCAAGATTTGAAAGGCACAAACTTTAGTAAACATCCCAAGATTTGAAAGTCCCAAACCTAGTCATGCTTGAAGTCAATTATGAATTTATGGAATGCATAAGAGCCATGGTAATTGTCCCTTTAAAATTTTCATTTCCAACTACTAAAGAGATCCATTTTCTAAAAATTGGGATCTATCATACACATACTAACACTTAACTACATAAAAACTCTCAAAATCAAACTAGATTGAACAACTAAAAGGTCATTCAATCTAATTACGTTGTCCCCATAGGTTTTTTTATATAATATAGATGACCCCTACGTGAGTTTCAACTTCGAATTCAAGTGCATGATGTGAACTAGGACATATAATTTTTTTTTAACATGCCCAAAGGCTCATAGTTGGGGTGGTGAATGCAACTTGTGTCTATCTTAGAGTTTATAGCCACAATGCAATATGTGTTTATCTTGGAATTTCATCTTGTGCCTAACTTCTTTTATTTTCTCCAATCCAATTTAAAATTGCTTATATCTGAGATATATAGGTATAGATATATATGTAATAGATATGTCTCTTGATCATACACACGTACATATAAATGCATCTCTGAATATAATAGATTATGAATTCGAGATGAAGGACCTAGGACTAATGCATTACTTCCTAGGGTTGGAGGTCTAGCAAAATCCAGGTGAGATTTTCCTTTCTTAAGGAAAATACATTGTTAATCTACTTGAAAGATGTGGGATGGCGGACTGCAAGTCCATGACTACTCCGATGGAACTCAACTTTAAGAAGTTATGTGGAAGTGTTGTTGGGCCCGGATTAGCAAACCCTTCCGAGTATCGCCAACTTGTGGGGGCCCTGATGTTCTTGGTCAACTCTCGTCCTGACATATGCTTCATTGTGAAGACGTTGAGCCAATTTATGGTCGAGCCTCATCACATCGATTGGATTGCTGCTAGATATCTTCGGCGCACAATCCACTATGCACTGAGATACATTGTCAGGAACTTGAGGCTACATGGATATTCAGATTTTGACTGGGTTGGAAGTGTGGTGGATCGTAAGAGCACATCTAGGTGTTGCTTCTCCTTCGGGTCTGATTCAATATATTGGATGAGGAAGAAGCAGAAATCGGTTGCTTTAAAAACCACCAAGGCCGAATATATTGTTGCGAGTATGTCCTGTTGTGAAGTTGTTTGGTTGAGGAAGATCTTCAGTGAGCTATTTCAGCACGTGTTAGATACCACCGTGATCTTCTGCGACAACCAAAGTGGAATTCGCCTATCAGATAATCTCACGTTCCATGATCGTTCCAAACACATTGATATCAGGTACCACTTTATCCGGGATATGGTACAACGGGGAGCAATAAGGCTCCAATATATCAGGACGGATGAGCAGGTCACAGACATTCTCATGAAGCCTTTGGGGAAGGTTAAACTCTTAACCTTCCGAGAGAGACTTGGATTCGTGGGACGACCTTCCTGTGAGGGTCCTGTATGAGTTGAACATTGAGCTCTGGGAGCTCCTGAGGCCTTTGGGTACTTCTTGGAGCTATGAGAAACCATAGGATGAGTGGTTCACCTTCCTGTGTGATACCCCATGATGGTTGACATGTGTCTAGGGTGAGTGGTTCACCTTCCCCTACCTGGACACTTGTATGTAGGGTAAGTGGTTCACCTATCCCTACGATGGACATATGCATAGGATGAGTGGTTCATCTTCTCCTATGGCGTATGAGCAAGATGAGTGGTTCACCTTCTCCTATTGATACCCCAGCAAACATCCTACCCATAGAGTTTGGGACTCATGGGAAGTACCTCTCATCTGGAAAATGAGTTGGAAAAAGATGGTTAGGGATCATGGCACTACCGATGGACGCATCATGTACTACCATACTCCCTATGACTAGGATGTTTGGTGTTCAACAACTTGATCTGGGATCAAGGACCAAATTTTGTGATTGGAGATTGTTATGATCTTATGACTCACTCTCGATTACTTCTTCTTCATTATTACTTCATGGTTCAGCAGAGCATAGCAGAATAGAACAGAGTTGTGATGACAGGGATGGTACAGGATGACAGGATGGCATGATGACAGAGGATTAGCAAGTGGAATTCTCCCTAGTTGAGAGGGAGTGTTAAAATTGGAAACTAGGGTCAAATTCCACCTTAGGACAACTCATATGATGGAAATGATTATTGCATTAGATTCCTCTTTTCTAGAGGTCCAATTTTGATACAAAGATCATCACATTCTGGCAAGCATAAATGGAATTTTGAATTTATTCTCTCTCATGCACAAATTGTCAAGGTCGACCTCAACAAAGTGTATAAATAGGAGTGACCTCTCTCTCATTTGGACATCACTCATCTCATCACATATATCTCTCTCTCCTCTCTTGATTGGTTCATACAACTTGGAGGCAACCTTCTCTACTTTGCACGTGTGAAAGGAGGACGAATTTATGCACTATTTTGCTAGCCGAAAATTTCATGGGTACAAGGCAGCGTTGACCCTTGTTGTTTGACCAAGTTTTGACTGCATTTTGGAGGCAGGAATTCGATTTTTGGAGATCACATTTATTGGCACAAATATCGAGGAGTTTGAGACAATTTGACCGGGGTTTCCTTTAGCGTTGATTTCATATTTGACAGCAAAAATTACAATTGTGTTTTCTCTCTCCTTTGACTAGGTTGACCAAACTATTTTGCGCTGACTTTGACTCTCTTGAAAGGCCGAATTGATATGTTGTTGACCGACCTGCTTGGAGGATATTTTGGTGTTGCATTGACTAACATTGACTTTTTGGTTAGAGCTGTTGTTGACTACTGATTTTGACAGGGTTGTTTTGGGCAAGTTAGTTTGATATTTGTACTCTCTCTCTCTCTCTCTGTTGAACTATTGAAGAATAATACGAAGATTTGATCAAAGGGTTTACCCACATTGGGGTTTCTCCTTAGCATCCGCCATATCTTGTGTCCTCTTGTCTTGGCTTGTCTTTTGCACATGTTTTATGTTCTATTTGCATTTACTATCAATGTGTTTAAGTTAATGTGATTGCTATTGGATATAATTGAAAATTGTCATTGGGTTGCTTGAGGAACATTGAAATGAATTGTGCTAAAGCATAGAAAATACCACTATTATCTAAAATTAACAGAAAGTAAATATTATTAATCAACCAATGAAGATGCAAGTCATTTTAGGGAACTATAAAAGACATGGTAACATTATACTAAAGATATAATAAATCTATGAGTTCCTATAAGATGGGAACGAAGCAGACAAAATAAAAATTATGAAAAATTCGTAAGTAGAGAAGGGGGAAGAATCCCTAGTCCAATTGGAAGAATGGTACATTGATGATAAAAGAGATCAAGTGGTATTGTGTTGGAAACTTAATGGGCTAAGGGCCCTATAGTGCAATGAGAATCACATTAGAGAAAACAAGGATAGGGTGTTACATTAATATAATATTTTTCTAGAAGCAATACATTGATATGAGGAAGAAACTCTATTGAAGTTAGTATATTTCCAAAATAATCCTTCAATTGTAATGAGTTTGCTTATTTATTAGAAGTGTCTAATTTTGAAACACCATGGTGTAAGGTTACAAGAGAATAGATTATTGAGGGGTGTTTGATTGGTGATTTTGAGGGAAACTTAAATACACAGAATGCATAATAAAATTGATCATCTGGAGGAACATAAGCTCTTTGCATGGCAACATGAATATCTAGTATGAGGAAGTGAAGGGGTGCCTCTCTCAAGAAACAAGCCTTCTTAATGATATTGTTTAGTGGACGTAGCATGAATGATGACTAAGGATGGGTAACAAGGATTGTAGTATGAAAACTCATAACTGGTGAGGCTGATGAGAGATAAACTTGAGAAAATGTTTAAAGTTTTAATTTTCAAGGATAGCAATGGTCTACTTTATGGAAAAGGAAGTAGACTATGTGCTAGGTGTTGGCTCATTGGTCTCTAAGACTCAACCTATCACACAATCTCTAAGACTCGACATGTCCTAGCATGAAAAGTAAGAAGCTTGTATGCCCGCGATGAGTTATATATTTGGATTTGATGAGCCAGTGTGTATAAGATAAAACAATGTTAACTTAAACAATGATGACCTTGTGTCTAGATGTTATTGGGTATTGTGGTCCTAAAATGGATAAGCCAAAGATGTAAAGTGATGTAAGAATAATAGATAATGATCAAAATATTTCCAAGGCCAAGAATATAATTTTTTTATGATAGTAAGGAAATTCACGAGCTTTCACTATGGGGAAAGAATACATGCTTAGAGACTATGGCCCTAGAAAATGAAGACCCACTTTGAAGATAACAATGCATTTAGATGAGGAACTATATGAAAATATTAACATTTGAGGAAAGAGAGACCATACCTATCCAATAAATTGTCAACTTTCTTAAGAGGAGATATTGATTATCGAAAAGCAATTTGTATCTTAGTGAGAATATTGAACTCATAACATTAACAGTCTAACCTAGATTGACTAACATAACCAAAACATAACCTAGATGGATGTGTAACAATATTATTGAATTAAACGTAACAGTTAGTATTCATTGTTTATGCGAGATTTTGTTATGAAATATGATGAGAATAGGTGTATGTTTTATTGCTCTACATTTGATGTGTGGTTAGGTGATTATCATATTTATGATGTTATATTAATATGAATTTCATTTATTATGTGATTAAAGATATATATTTAATACAAATATGTGGTCATTATAATTATGATGGTATTTCATTATGTGATGGCATGTGTAAGCATGAAGTTCCTTACTATTCAGGATATTGTGATAACAATGATGTTGTATTTTCATGATGACATGCGAGAGCTAACATGTGAATTATTTTCTTTGAGATGATAATGTTATAACTAACACATTGGTTGCATGTTGTGAAGTGATTAACAGAAAATCCACCAATGGGCTAAGAGGGTCAATTTATTTGGTAACCTGGTGGGAGTCCATACCTATGAGGGAGAATGTGTAACACCTTATAGGTTGGGGACAAACTCACTCAACTACTTATGTCAATGTTTCTTTTTTCTTTTATAATTCTCGATTGGATATGGGACCATCTTGAGAAGGTGTAGTGTTTAAAATTGGAGTTTTGATGTCGAAGTCCAAAGGTGGGATGAAGTTGTGTGTAGAACTTTGATGTGTAGGTTTGTACCTGCTAGGAGTTGTGGAGGGAGTTTGGGTCAACGTTTAGAGATGCATGGGGTACGTGAGTACCAAACTAGATGCCTACCTTAGGGCTCTAGTATAGACCAATGGGGCTTTAAACCTAGTTTTCCAATTAGGGAAAGAAGAGCTTAAAGTATTCACGCTTTCCCTCAATGCTACAATGTTACTTTCGATTCATGTTGTTAGGGTATAAATTTGGCAAGCACTCCTACCTATCAAGTAAAATTTTTGTGACGGGTTTCTTTTTCAAACTGCCCTTTACATGCCCTACATTCAAATTTTTTGTTGATGTAAGTTTTGTGTTTCCTCATATCAATTCTAGCTTAACCATAAAATAAAATGTAACCAGGTAAAATAATAGGCATACACATGAAAGCACACATATTGGATCATGTTTATTACTAAAGAACCGGTAAGTGATATAGGAAAATTATGTATAATCATTGTTTATATAATGTCAAAGCTTTTGCAAGTCATGTTCAATTATTCTGCAGAAGAGCATTCTCAAACCGATTAACTATAACATACTTTAAAGAGAAGCATTTGATCTCAACTTTCAACCTAAAGAGTTGGATTGAAAAAGGATGTAAATAATAATAAAAAACTAAACCCACTTAAACTTTTAAATAGAGATTTCAGAGGATTCTACTAATATTTCAAGCGATGATAATATATAAGGTATCAATTTTGAAGAAATTCATTTTTTTTTTCAAAAAGACAAATCTCTCTCTTGCAAGCATCCCAAGATTTGAAAGGCACAATCTTTAGCAAACATCCCAAGATTTGAAAGGCCCAAACTTAGTCATGGTTAAAGTCAATTATGAATTTATGGAATGCATAAGAGCCATGGTAATTGTCCATTTAAAATTTTCATTTCCAACTACTAAATAGATCCATTTTCTAAAAATTGGGATCTATCATACGCATACTAACACTCAACTAAATAAAAACTCTCAAAATCAAACAAAAAAATGTTGTCAATTTTCATTATTTTCATTGAACAACTAAAAGGCCATTCAATGTAATTACTCTATTCCCATAGGTTTTTTATATATAATATAGATGACCCCTGGGTGAGCACATGAGTTTCAACTTCGAATTCATGGTGAATGATGTGAGCTACTACATATAAGTTTTTTTTAGCATGCCCAAAGACTCATAATTTGGGTGGTGAATGCAACTTGTGTCTATTTTAGAGTTTATAGCCACAATGCAATATGTGTTTATCTTGGAGTTTCATTGTATGCCTAACTTCTTTTATTTTCTCCAATCCAATTTAAAATTGCTTATATCTGAGATATATAGGTAATAGATGTCTCTTGATCATACACACATGCATATAAATGCATTTCTCACACACTCATATATATAGACACAAGCAAATATGAGTAAAAAAAAATTCTTTGGGTGGTGAATGCAACTTGTGTCTATTTTAGAGTTTATAGCCACAATGCAATATGTGTTTATCTTGGAGTTTCATCATATGCCTAACTTCTTTTATTTTCTCCAATCTAATTTAAAATTGCTTATATCTAAGATATATAGGTAATAGATGTCTCTTGATCATACACATGCATATAGATGCATCTCTCACACACTCACATATATATAAACACAAGTAAATATGAATTAAACTTTTTCTCACTCGTCAAATCCACCGTTTTAAAAATTACGCATGATCACGTGCAGAGTTTAAAATGGCTAGTAATTGAATTAAAAAGGCTACAAGTAAATACCTGTCAAATTTAACCACTATAAAGGGCGACCTTATACTAGTTAAGGCAAAGGTTATTGGATAAAAGAAAAGAAATAAATAAACTAGCCAATATTCATCTTAAATATGAATCTACCATGCATCGAGATGGATCAAGTTTAGAGTTAGGATGGATCTAAACCGATACTCTTGCATTCCATAATGGATTTCCTCAAGCTTTTAAATAAGCCTCATTATAACAAATACCATGGGCTTGTAACCCACGGTAATTTGATAGTTTAATTTAACTTTATAATTTTATAGCTAAAATTATAATGATTGATTTTAATTTATTTTTTATTTTAATTATCAAGATATTTGACATTTTTTTTCTTCTCGCCTTTTTTCTTTTCTTTTTTAAATTTTATTTTATTTTTGACCAAGTCAAAATTGTTATGTTAACATTACAACATCAAACATCTCTACCATATTGACCACCATAAATTATTTTTATATGATTAAATTAAAGAAGAGAAATATGTAATGCTCCATATTATCAAATGAATGAATACTAATAATTAATAAATAAAATAAAATGATAGGTAATAAAGTGAAGTTCAATATAAATAAGAAAATATAAAAATACTAAGAATAAATTTAGGGGAAAAAAACAAATCAATAAAAAGTAAGAGAATAAAACAACAGTAGATTGTAGAATAAAATCAAGTTAAGAAAAACTTAAAGATAAATAATAGAAATTGCTTGATAACACATGGATGTGCATAAAAAATTTCCTTCCATTTTTTAAACAAGTTGCTTTATTTAATGGATGAGAAGCAAGAGATGCGAAGCATTCTTTCATATTTCCTTTCATTTTTTAAACAAGTTGCTCTATTTAATGCATGAGAGAGGAGAATTCTACAATAAAATCGAATCATTAACAATAGTAGTGGATTAACGGCTCAAACATAGCCTATTGTAGAAAAACATAATGCACTTGAGCCTATAATTAGGTGGAGATAATTAGGTGGAGAGTAATACTCAACACGTCAGTTGCAATCAACGGATCACAACGACTCAATTTTTACTAGTTATAAGTTGAGTTCGTAAACTCGCAGGGACGATTCTTCTCGCTCAACTATCATGCGGAGCAGGGTCACGACGAATCTGTGCTTATATGTTGAGTTTGTCAACTCCCAGGTACGATTGCTCTTGCTCACCTATCAGTGGAGTATGTAATTACTAACGGGTACGATTCCTCTCGCTCACTTACCATGCAGAGTGTGTAATTACTAATAATTATTTTTTGCATTCCTATTTAATTATGTTTTAATTTCAGTTCATAACACTTTATTTTATTTTTTTAACCACATGGTGAATCGGTAACTATTAGGCCTAATCCAGGGGAGACCCAGGATCAAATCTCATAACACCAAGAGTATAACCAACCACCTGTAAGTCCGGTATACTAAGATCCTATGATTTTAGCAAGAGCAGACTCATCGGGAGGGGAATCCGCCCCTCTAGCCGCCACCACAACAGGTCACTGTACTCAGTGAGATTTGAACTTCGCCGGGCTTCCCCGTATGACTTACCATCAAACCACACATCACTGTACAGTCCATAACACTTTAAATGTGCTGAAATATGCACTCCCTAGGACTCCAACTTTAATAGAGAGAAATGACCCACAAACTTCATACTCACAAGAGAGGATGGCCAAAGTAGCTACTTGTAGTAGTTGCATCTGCAAGAGAGCTTCATTCATCGAATGTCGTCAAAAGATTCACCCAATCAGAGTATAAAGTCATTCATGGCATACAGCTAACACTTCACCACTTCAACGTGGGAAACAAAGTTTGGTTCGAACTGGACAAAGAGAGGATAAATAAGCAGAAGTACCAGAAACCTAACTTGATTTTGTAGAAATCTTGTACCATCAAACAGGCAGTAGGTAACAACGCATTCAAGCCAGACTTGCCATTATAGCTTGACATACACGGCGTAGTTAATGTTAGCAATCTCAAATCCCTTCCCTTTAGAAGTTCCTAAATAGTGGGAAAAAAGAGGCACCTTAACATCTAAAACAAAAATGGCCTTCTTCTGATTTCTAACAGTACTTTCCTCATTTACAGTAAAAGGTAGGGTCACTTTCATCAGAGGGAACAATATGATAAGAAAATATATGTCAATAAATTATGTAGCTTCCGTTAGTTGACAAATGTGGAGTGTGGCCCGCTCTTGAAAAAGCACGACCTCAATGCCTTACTACTGCCAGCCCCTCTTTGTTTCAAACGTTTCTGAATAATGTCTATGATGATTGTGTCTGGTATGAGGAAGTTAATAATCTGGTTCGGCTATCTCTGGTTCAAATTCCTCTTTTGTATGTGCAATAGCGTAAGGACATGCTGCATAAGCCCAATTTTGTTTATGATAGCAGATAGCGTTAGACCCTGATGTAAGTTTGGACTATTCTCTATATGCAATACCGTAAGGACATGCTGCAAAAGCCCAACTTTGTTTATGATAGCAGATAGCGTTAGAAACTGACGTTTGGACAATTTGACAGCTAGTGTAAAGCCCTATTTTGAGAAAATATCGAAGCAAATGTAATCAAAGTTACACAAACCAGAGGTGCAATCGAAATCAGCATAAGAATCAGGTGCCAGTGCGGAACTTCTCCAGAAATTAGGAATACGGGAATCAGAACCCTAACCCTAAATATTTAAAATTTACATTTTCTATAGCAAAAGATAAATGAAGTCCAAATTAAAGCATATCGACTGATTGGAAAATGAGATCCATGAAAGGTAAATAGTACATACTAAAGTTGCATCTGTCATCCTCATGGACTTCTAGTCCCGGTCACAGAATCTCGAAAACATAATGAAGCAAATACTTTGGTCGTGCTCCAAATTCTTCTCGCTAACAAACCCGTCAGGCAATCAAAAACAGTAGCAAGAACAGTGAATGAATTCAAAATAAGATAAGATAATTATATTTATGTCCAACTAATAACCATAAAAGGTCCAAGGGACTGTTGAGTACAATGATGTCTATACAAAGCGGGAGAACCAAATGGTCTCCTATAAAAAATAAAATGCATGAACTAAATCAACATCTGGCCCTAGCAGAGAAGATCCAAGAGCTAATAGGTTTGAGGATCAGACCCATCTCTCCTAACATCCGAGGCTGAATGAACAACACTAAAGAAACTCAACAAAATTTGTTGGCTTGATGTAGCGCCAATGGCAAGTGCAAACTGTCCACTAAATCATTTCCTGAGGGGTTCGCGCGTTGTTGAATGTTGGAGGACCTAGTCTGTCTCCCAGGAAGGGATCTGAGACAGATCTGTTGTTGAGATCTCATGTGGCAAGGTGAGGTCCCATGGATCCTCACATACTGGTATCAGTCAATCTCTTGGTGCCCTTGTCTGAAGGTAGTACCCTGAAAAATGTCGTGATCCTCTGTGTGGAGTCTGGTCTGATGGGAGGTTGAAGAATATGTGCTCGGAACCTAAGAGCCTCTTGCATATATAGGGCCAAACATCTCTGAACGGGATACCAGAAAAAGTTGACGAGGGTCCAAGACTCTATGAACAAGCAATGAAACCTTCCTCCGATCTCGTAGTAGACAGGGCATCCAAGAATGAAGTGCACCTCAGTCTCCACTTCCTGTAAATGACATAGCTAGCAGAGTTTGTCTAGTCTATCCCCCTGATGGTCCATCTCTACTCGAAGTCTATGAGAATCTACTCTAAACTGGCCTAGAGGAATGCGAAGAGCATGCATCTAGTGGTGAAATGTATACTGGGGCTGAACAATAAGCCTGTCTCTCAACTCCAAGAAGTGTTCAACATAGAAGGCCATCTTTAGGTGCAACCCTCTCGGAGGATTGACCCAGGTGACCTGGATGAACTCCCTGTAGATGTCCTCCCTGATGATCTTGTTTAGCTCGTCTAGTAGGTAAAAGGTGACCATGAGCATCTAAGAAATATCGGAAAGGAGGGAGACAATCCAACTGAATTCCCACTGACTCCGAGAGATTTGAAACCCCTGTAAACCAACATTTGGCACGGCCTGAGGGAGTAGAATGGTGAATAGTCTTAGAAGAGCAATATGCCAAGTAAAGATATCAGTCCCTACTTTTTATAGAGTTTGCAAAGCCCTAGACACGACGCAAGAATGAAACCAATCTGAAGACCATCTCAAGCCGAAAGGGCTGACCTCCAAACTCTGCAAGGATGATGTGTTGTGGTACTGTCAGTTTGCACCTAATGATGCGGCGGAGAAGAAGAATCTAGACTCTCTCAGCTGAAGCCCAATCTGACTCAAGTAAAGACGGTCCCCAAATTTTTGAGCCGTATAGAACAGTGGGACAGATCAAGGTGTCCATGAGGCTCACCTTGGACGAGATGTCCTGGAAGTGATGTCGAAAGCATTGTCTCTCAAGAAGGGCTAAAGATCCATATCCTTTCTTGATCTGAGGTTGAAGCATTGATCGCAAACTGAAGTGGGGACCTGAGAATTACATCCCCCAAGTAAGTATACGTGTTGGTGATCTCAATTTCCTCCCTTCTAAATAGAAAGTGAAGGTCTCAGGTTTTTTTCATCCCATTGAAGATCATAACCTTGGTTTTACCTAGGTTGACCGTCAAATGTCAACGATCACAAAACAGAGCTAAGGCATCCAACTGCCTCTGTAATCCTTCTGGGGATGAGGAGAGGAGGACCACGTCGTCAGCAAAGAGTAGAATAGATATCAGAACCTAGTGAAGAAGGCAGCCATCAATGTCTTGGATATGCTCCCAACTCATCCATATAGATCCCAAACAGGGTAGAGGGCAGTGGACAACCCTGTTTAACCCCAATAGTGTTTCAGATGAAATCAGACATCCCATACGCTATGTGAAGATGACCAAGAACGGACTCATATAGGAGCATAATAGCGGTCAATAGGGTTGCAAAGATGCCAATATCTCTGAGTCCCTAGAGCAAGGCCTCCCTCGGAATAGAGTCTCTGGGGCTTTCCAAAAATCTACGAAACAACAATAGACTTTCGAACAGCGATGTTGTGCCTCCTCAATCACGGCGTGAACGGTGAAGATGTGGTCAATGGTCTGATGAGACGGTCAAAACCCTGTCTGTCCCCTAGCTCTGAGTTGTCTCTACTCAAGGTCACTAGAGAGCTTCCTATGTAGAATAGTAGCATACAACTTCGAGAACGTGTGGCCCACCATGATCGTTCTGTAGTTATTGGAATTTGCGCTGGAACCTGATTTGTAGATCGGATGGATGATGTGGTGTGACCATGTCGCTGTCCCCTAGCTCTGAGTTGTCTCTACTCAAGGTCACTAGAGAGCTTCCTATGTAGAATAGTAGCATACAACTTCGAGAACGTGTGGCCCACCATGATCGTTCTGTAGTTATTGGAATTTGCGCTGGAACCTGATTTGTAGATCGGATGGATGATGTGGTGTGACCATGTCGGTGGAAAACCTTCACGGACTACATGGTTGAAGAGATCAGCCAAGTAGCTAACCAAAGCACAGAAACCGTGTTTAAAGAACTCTGCTTCGTAGCCTTCCTCATCGGCTGCTTTGCTGCTGTTCATCACCCAAATGGCCACTCTAATATCTGTGTCTGAGAATAGGTAACAGGAAGAGGGTGGGGAGGTAACATGAATTTGGGTATTTTCTTTTTCTTTTTCTACTCTGCCTTTAGTCTGTGATTCACTGAATTTTACCAAACTTCCTTTAATCCTTCATGGTATGTCTGATGGACTTACCATGGCTGCCTAAACTTCAGGAGCACTCATAATTTGACCTATGCATATCCAGGCTGACAAGTCAGAGAATCAGTAATGAATCGACTGAAGAGCCTGCCAAAGGTGCTAATAAATTACAATGAACTTGTTCAGCACGTCCTATAGCACTGCCAGTTCGAACCGCAGGTTACCTAGGCAGTCCGATAGATGTTCTGGCACCATAAGAACAATGCAATTAAAGTTGTGAAAAGGTTGGTTATCTTGATGGTACAAATTGTTCCAGTTGAAATCTGACATAAATCTGAATCTGTCTCAATTATGTTGCCAGAAATAGATCCACTTATACTGGAAACATACGCCGTTTTAGGAAACAGATCCGATATAAAAGACACAAATTTCCCAAGAATCCGATACAGATCCAAGATTCCCCAACTACAAGGAGAATCAGACACGTGTGTGGGTACCCTAAAGCAAATCCAGTACCTATAAATGTCATATCTCAGCTGTACCTGTAAATTTTAGAAATGACAGCTTTGCTATGAAAATAAAAAGCCTTTTCTTTATCCAAAAGAAATTTAACGTGTGAGGGATACTTAATCGTCTTAGAGGGCTAAATATTTAAACAATGGCATTGTCTAACAATTATACGGTTTGAAAATATTGGTCGGAATCTGGCAGAACAATTTTTGGTGGAATCCTATATGGATTCAGCCCCTTGAAAAACCCCTGGGCCACTCAGATTGTGGAGTTCACAACTCAAACTTGTGATTCCAACAAATCCCTGACATATTCTGGACAAAATCGACTGGAAAATATTGCCGAAATAGATCCAAAATGTATAATAGATAGACCACAGCTTAAACAACCCCCGACCTACCTAATAAAGCACCGTTTGGATTCTGAAATAGAATTTTTTATGTCTTCTTCTGTCCGGACTCCTAACCATTCTTTTCTATCTCCTGCTAATTGTTGTCAGATATCAATTCTACTTCTAAAGACACCATTCTGCCATCAATTTGTGTAGAATCCCCAAACGTGAACAAGTTGAAGATGCTATTGTCGTTTTCTCTTTATGCAAATAGAGTTCCTTTTAAGGTTGACGATTGGGCAGCCGCCCCATTATATAAAAAGTGTTAAAACTATTGTCTTGGCTCCAGAAAGATTCAAGCCACACCTTGGCATAACAAACTAACCACCTTGATCGTCAACGTTTTGGTTATAGTGAATCAACGAATGCAAGGGAACAAATAAACTTGGGCTAATACAGTTGTTCACTTGTAATAGCGGTCAGACAAATGCGAGACCCTTGCTAAACATTATTGTGAGTTCTTTTGATGGTCTTACTTCATAAAGGCAATAGAAAGTAGATTGCTTTGGAAAGTACAAAAACACAGACTTTCTCATATGAGATCCTTAAAGATCATGTTCAAGAGGTTGGAGATAAACGCAGTTCAGGTTGGGGATGCAAATGCAGCAGCCATTTATCGTTCTACAAGCTCGATGGTGTCGTTCCATTTCAAACATTCATTTTGGACCCCATTTGCAGTTCAGTCATTGAATAAATCAATAGAAGAAAGTTTGATTGGATTTCTGAAAAAAAAATGCAGGCGAGGTTTATGCAAGCATATATATATGCAAACCCACAGATGTTCTGCCATATACAAGTCACATGAACAGTTGGAACTGCTAAAACTAGCTGAAACCAAGGATGCTTCTTATTCTATTGTCATTGAATACAAAATTCAATATAGAAGCAACGCTCGCCACAGATATAAGTAATGGCTGGGAGATAAAAAAACTCCATAAAGGGGGGGTGCCAAGAATATGTGTTCGACAGGTAATGGTTGGAGGACCCACAATATATGATGGCCTTCATACAACCTGTAGTGCCTTCATACAACGTGCTAGAGGAAAATAAAAACATGAAATTGAAGGATCGAGAGATCCTAATGGAGGATTATCTCATAAAATAATCCATTCATAAGAGGAGGCATCAACTAAACTTTCCTTCCAATATGGCAGCCTATGCTTTGAATCCTGAATCATATAAAGAGCATGAGTGTGAAGAATTAACTCCTACTTGTGAAGGATGAATCATATCTAAATTATATATTGCTTTGTAATGATGTAGACCACACATAAAAGTCCTACATATGAATCAAAGATGAAGACAAGGACAGGAGTTAGGGATGAGCATCTCATAGAATGAAGTTGGATGATTCACGGAAATATTGTTGTAAATAGTTATGGAAATGGTCTAACTAAATATCTAATTGTGAAACATATGAAATATTGTTATGATCACCTAAAGTTATATAGAGGGACCTAATTGTACAGTAAAAGCATACACAAATAGATTAATGGAATAGAATTCCCTCCTCCAATTTTTTCTGAGTATAAACCCCCGATGTCCCTTGCAGCTTGCTTGATAGTATGTGTTTGACTGCAGTTGCTGCTGAATTTCAATCTCGACATTTGATATCAAAGCTGGATTGAGGGTTCCTCTCAACAGTACCCAATGCTCTGTGTGAATGAAATTATCGATGTCCTTAATTGTGAAAAAGTATGGCTGCTGACTATGCAATCTGCATACGGTTGAAGCTGTATGGAGTAGAGCTATGTATGATCAAGAGAGATGCAAGTAATTTCATGTGCATGAAGAAGATTACAGGTGTAGGGGGATAAACCAATGTAAAACCCCAGAGGATGTAATGGTTAAGGGTAATCCACAAAAAGCCAAGATGTGGTTACAAGTGAACGACAGAAAACCCAGGATGACGATTGAAAATGATGCAGCAGAAGAGAAAATGTTTGTTGAAATTGTTGATGAACCAGGTATAAGAAAAAGTTTCCTAGAGCACTAGCAGTTATAGTGGTTGGCAGCAATAGATTCCGATAGATGATGACTTTTTTTTTCATGGGCTTCAACAAAGACACTATTTATATTTAGCAGGTTCAAAATGAGCACTAAAGAAGATTGAAGGTAAAGAAGACCAAAGATGAAGATTGCAAAAGGCAAAAGATAAAGAGGAACGACATAGCTAAAGAAGATTGAAGGCAAGGACTATAGAAGAAAAAGATGAAGATTGGACCAGTGAAAACAAATTAGTAAAACAATAGTAATCTTTCAGCGAGAGTATGAAGGATTAACTCCTATTTGTGAATCATGAATCATGAATAATGTCTAAATTATATGATTTCTTTGTAATGATGCACACCACACATAAAAATCTACATATGAATCAAAGATATGAATCATGAAGCATGAATAATGTCTAAATTATATGATTGCTTTGTAATGATGCACACCACACATAAAAATCTACATATGAATCAAAGACAAGGACTAGTACAGAAGTTTGTGATGAAGATCTCATAGGATCTGTTGGGTGATTCCTGGAGATAGTTATGGAGATGATTAAACCAAATATATAATTATGAAATATTGTTATGGTCATCAAAAGTCATGAAAAGAACCTAACTGTACAATATAAGTACACATGAACTGGTTGATTGAATAGAATTTCTTCTCCAGTAGTTTCCTGAGTAAAAACTTCCGATATTCCTCCTTGTAATATTTGTTTGAGTGTAGATGCTGAATCTCCATCCCAACAGCATGTTACAAGTCCACCTACAAGAGATGTGCATGTAAAGTAAGGCTGAATCTTTGAAAGACATATCCTCCAGAAGAAGTCGTTTTTACTAGAATGCAATTCAAAGTAAGGATGAATCTTTGAAAGACATATACTCCAGAAGAAGTCGTTTTTACTAGAATGCAATTCGTTTCCTTTGCTTTTTTGAGACATATATTTCAATCAAATTTGGCATAAGATAGAGAAGTAATGACCCAACTAGACACAGTGGATTGGCAGATGATGCATCGAGATTGAGCTCTAGAGATCTGGGAATTGACTATTGAAGGTTATCCAACATTGCCAACTACTCTAGATGTTGGAGAACATACTCCTTTATTCTTTCAGTGAAGAGGAATATCCCAATTGCAAAGAGGACAAAACGGTTGGTCTTTGTATAAAATAGTCTACAACTTTTGGAGTGGAAGAAAACAATTTATTAAGATGATGCATAGCAACGAAATGAGAATGAATTTGCGTGAAACAGAGATGGATTATTTGACATTGTTCACCTGTCAATGGAGAAGGAATCACATGACTCACTACGACTGCACAATAATCATAATCTAGATACTGATGCACCACCTGAGAGTGGACGTGCAAATAATGGTTGAGACATGATGCTGCCCATTAGGTGTTAGAGCATTTATGATTTTGTTTGATGAATTCTTACATGTATGTATTATGGACACCAACTGATGAATATTGAGATCTGTTAACACTTGAAATCATCCAGTTCCAAATATCAACTCTAGAAGAGTTAACACTCGTAATTTTTAACTGGAGAATGTAGGTTAGTGCTTGCTAAGCACGAGGGGGATCCCTCTGCAGCCTATAATTTGTAATCAGAGTGTGAACCCTAGAGATCAACAAACGCTGCCAAACTACATTAAATGCTTGTTGTAAGTTAAAATATCAGACCTCCAATCTGTGTTAAAACACACAAAACAAGCAGCCAAAATGTAGATTTACACCTAAGGATGATTTTCTACCTTGAGAAACATGTAAACTGTGATTAGACCACGAAAAGATGCCCTTAAAAGTGCATATCTGTGTGAAGAAATACAAAAAAACATCAAATGTAATTACCAAAATTACGAATAACGACTTCAGAACCTTGAAAACTATGGGTACGGAGTTAAGGAAATTGACTAGGTAGCAAATCCAAATGTTAGCCAATTCAATAGATTGAAGTAATGCAAGAGACATTATAAATGAATGAAAAATAGCTGCCAAATAGATGTTACCTTTATTTCCAAAGCTATAAGTAAAAAGATTGGGGGAACATTAGCTTCAACTACAACTTGAGGAGACATCCAACCACTTCCAAAGCACCTTCTCACACTTATGTTCAGGGATGAATTCACATGAACAAAGTAAAAGCAAACTCTATCCCTCACTGACAACTATGAACTCTCACCTTTGTTATATTTTGGGGTTTAGACCATGTTTGAGTGGACTTCATCGGACTTGGGGTACATCATTTATGATTAGCCCCTGGACAATCTGTGATGGATTCACATGAGAGATGTTCCATGATAGATTTGCACATTGGAGATGACTTACTCAATGGTTCCTTGACATTAGTCAAGTGCATGCATGATATTTTTTCCTAGGGCATTAGAGATCTCCAGACAGCTTTGTTGGCATTCTAGATGAAGGCCATATGGAAATGCTCACTTGCTTGGAGAATGCCCTATTTAGGAGCACAATCGTTTTGCATCCTAGAGGAGGACAATGGGCCCCAGGCAGCATGGGTTGCAACAGTGTTCATGCAGAGGGAGTGGACCAACCAAAGTACATGGCTTACGAGGATTGGTGGAGTCCTTGGAGGCTTGTAAGAGAAGCATTGGACATGCCTCATCGTGTGTCTTTGCATTGGAGCCTTGCTTGTGGACAACATCACCCTAGAGCTTATTATCTATAACCTTGGAGAGTAGAGCTGCACATGTGTGAGTTTACATGTAATATTGTAGGTTGCTTCTAATGGAATAGGCCCACATAATAGTCTCTCTCTCTCTCTCTCTCAAAATCGTTCGGGTTTCTTGAGCTTGTTGGAGCATCTTGAAGATTAAGGTAAGGTTAGGATTTCATCCCTTAGAGATTTTGAAATGAAACCCTAGATTGTATTTGTTGAAGTGAAGAAGAAGAGGATACATCTTGTTTTGGAAGGCATGCTTGCATGATGCATGTTTTCTAATCTCCTTGGAGTTAGATAGGGTTTGATTTTCCTTAGCTAGGGTTTCGGAGAGCTAGAGGATTGTACTAGCCTTATGGTAATGTTACGAGATGTACATGAATTTCAACTTTCTTCATAATGATGAAGTTTCCAATGTCCAATACCTGTCTTACTGCAGTGATTTTCAGCCATCTACATTCTTCAAGGTTTGTAATTTCTAGCACGGAATGTCTTGTTGATTTCACATCATTTAAGAGGGATGATATCCTTTTATTTGAATTCCCTGGTGGATTGGAATTGTTAAGGACTGAAATATTGTCCATTGTTACTACTATTTTGTTTTATATTCCACGAGAACCCTAACACTGCAAATTCACAAAGATGAGATCCAAGAAACCTCCAGGGAATAGGTAGAATTTCTGAGTTGCATTAAAAACCATCTTGACGGGAAATTTCTACATGAGATCAAAGTTCTTGTGGTTGAGATCACTCTAGGTGTAAGAGGGAGTTTTTATTTCAGCTGAGGATTAGCTAAAACAAGTGTTTCACCTTGTTTAAGGTTGTTGGGTGTGATACCTAGACTACTTGGGAGAAAACACTTGAACCCTAGAAAGTGTTTTCTCTACTTCATATAATTGTTGAATTGCGCACTTGAGGACTCAATTTTAGAGAGTATGACAAGTTGGATCAGTGTTGATAATATCAGCGATATATCGCCGAATATCGGAAATATCGCGATATTTTCGGCGAGCTGAAATATCGCTGAGAAAATATTGCAATATTTTTGGTTCCAGAAAATATCGCGTGATTTCCGAAATATCGGTGATATTTTCAAAAATATCGCGCGACAATATAAAATATCCCCAGGCGTGGTTTTCCGCGGCTACAAAAAAATGAAAATTGGTTTTTTTTCTTCATTTCTGTTTCTGAGTGTTGGAGAAGAAAGGGAAAGAGTTTTGTGCTGCTTGTCAATGAGGGTTTGAAGATTATCACCACCAATTAAGATTTTTTTGTGGATCAAAGATTGAAGAATAGTAAGACAAACTTCATTTCTTCCATTAATAGATATGTTCTTAAAAACCCCTATGTTAATGATTTTTTCATAGATTTAGGGTTATGCTTGCTTGCCTCTTTGCCTACCAACATTTTGTTTCTTTGTTTTTTTCCAGTTGCTATGATTTTCATGCCCATGAACCAATGCAAGGGTTTTCTCCATATTTGGACAGCAAGCTTCATTTTTTTTTCAACTTTCTTATGCACCCTCTTATTGCCATTTTTCATTCACATTGCAAAATGTAAATAATGTAGTAATTTTTTTTGAATAAGGTTGTTATTACTTATTATTTTTTCATTTTGTGTTGGGGGGTTTAATGCCAATTTTTTGTTTTTTTTGTGCCCTAGGTTTGAATTAGTTCACTACAAATGTCAAATATGCCAAGAGCCTTGGACCCATTTTGGGAGTATGGGGAGGCTGTTAGTGGGGCAAATCAGGCATATATATCATGCAACTTGTGTGGGACCAAGATGTCAGGAGGGATTACACGATTGAAATACCATCTGGCTAAACTCTCTACATATGATGCAGATGTGATGCCTTCTATGGTTTCTAGTGCAGAGGTTATACAAAAAGCTCGTGAAGCAATTGTTGAACAAGACAGAAAGAAAGCTGCTAGGGAGAGGCCAATGGTCTCAGATAGATAGCTACTAGTTTTATTTGTTTTGCAACTTTTGCTACATATAAGTTTATAACTCATGATGATGAAATACTTTTAAAGTTTTATATAGGTGATGTTGTTTTGTTTGAGTCCTTGATTGGACAATTATCACTATTAAGGATCAACAGGATATGTGATGTTATTTTGTTTGAGTCCTTGATTGAACAATTATCAGGGATCAGCAGGATTTGGTATCGCCTTTGAAGTTTGATGTATCATTTCTATTTGACATCATATATATATCAATGCCTTCTTCATATTTATGTGCCAATGTGTTTAGTTCATGTTGTTATTGCTTTATATGTTTAGAAATCTGAAAAACAAAAACAATATAAATATATAATATATATTATATATATATATATATATGATGCATTTTTTATGCTTGCCGATATTGCCGATAAGATGTTTTCTAGACCCTCGCCGATATTTTCCCGATACCAATATTATCAACACTGAGTTGGATGGAGCTTCCAATTTTGTTCCTTGAAAGCTTAGACGCCAATTGCTTGTGGAGGAAGCCAATGATTTGGAGCATTTATTGAAAGAGATTTCGAAACCTACATATCTAGCACAATTGGCCCCTCATCAAAAGAAGGATGCCAAGGTAAAAGAATCATTCTTGATTTTGTGAAGGATCATTTCATCTTACACATTGCAGATAAGACAGGTAAGAAAATGTTTATTGAAAGAGATTTTGAAACCTACATATCTAGCACAATTGGCCCCTCATCAAAAGAAGGATGCCACGGTAAAAGAATCATTCTTGATTCTGTGAAGGAGCATTTCATCTTACACATTGCAGATAAGACAGGTAAGAAAATGTTTGAAGCTTTGGTTGAATTGTTTCAAAACTCTTGTGCTTCTCAACAAATGCTATTGTGAAACCAACTTCCAATCATTCATATGAGCAAAACAGATACTACAGTGATCTACTTAACCAAGGAACTAAGTTGAGAGATGATTTGGCCATAAATAGACAACAATTGAGGATCAAGAGTTGGTGTTCATTTCCTTATAAGGACTTGCTCCTCCTAGATGCCTTTTGATCAAGGTATTCGCACTTGAGAAATCTTTCAAAAATTTCCATAGCTTTGTGTTAATCTCATGTAGGAAGAAATCATATAGCAATCTTATTTAGAGAAACAAAGGGAAGAAGATACTATTGGTCTCGTCGAAAGAGAAAAAAGGGTAGTCAAGAAGGCTATAAGAAGGGTCAGATACAAGAAAGGACTTAAGTAACGAGATGTGTTTTTTATGTCATGAGATGGGACATTATGCTAGAAGGGAAGGGATATGAAACAGGTTGCAAATGGGACTGTAGTAAGCGTGGAAGAGGATCCCACTTAGTTTGACGCCACTTTTTTCATGGCCTCTTGTTTGTCCTCTAACATTATGTATAGTGTTGGATGGTCTGTGGACAATGGAGCCTCAAGACATATGACGTATGTTAGTTCATTTTTAGCAAGTTTTGGGAAGAAGAAGAAGGCATGAGTGTTAGGCTTCATTAGGGAGATTTTAAGGTCTAAAATGGGCCTCCTAAGGAAAATAATAAAATAAGAGTTATGAATCTTTAAAAAAAAAAAAACTACTTTTTTTAATTGTATTTTCGACTTATCTCCTTATAAATTTGATTAAATTTCAAGTGTGGGCACTCATTGGATGCTAGATTAGATTTTGCATACAGCAAGTACCCACTTTGCATAAACTTCGAGGAGACCCACACCAAGAAAAAATGAAAATACATGAAAAGAAACATGTTTCTTAAATAGTGGGTCGAAACACATTTTTTCTTGTATTTTCATTTTTTCTCAATGCGGAAACTAATTCTACATCCAACGAGTGCCCACACTAGAGATTTGAGCAAACCTATAATATGAGTCAAAAATACATTAAAAACACAATTTTCTTCTTTTCCCTCCAAAATTATTTACACATGGGAATGGAATCATCATCTTGAATCCTACTAGTTCTTTTAAAGTTAATTTTATTAGTGTATTTTCATTTTGAGGCCCATTTTTAATCTCAAAATTCCCCTTATGGATAATGATGTTACTTATCCTATGAGAAGAGTTAGCTCCATTTCCTTCCAATAACTTTATAGGTGATGTTCTTGACTCAACAATGTTCTTTTGTTCCTACTTTAAAGAATCTTCTTTTGATGTTATGTATGATAGATGTACAATGGAGAGTTGCTTTTAAAGAACAATAGTGAACCATCACTAATTGTAGTTTAGCTAGTCCAAGGACTTTGGCTAGATAGTTGAGAGAGAGTAGCTTTTACGGGTTAGTTACTAATATAGCAATACTTGTACATTCCAATGAGAGATTGAATGAGTCTTCTAGGTTGCTAGAGGCTCGACAGCATGTAGG
Organism: Pinus taeda; assembly: GCA_000404065.3. Lineage (NCBI taxonomy): Eukaryota > Viridiplantae > Streptophyta > Pinopsida > Pinales > Pinaceae > Pinus > Pinus taeda. Next base: position 43,049 of record APFE030553178.1, read on the forward strand.
AGTGCCCAAATCTTCAATGAAGACATTTATAACTCCCAAGAGATATGCTAGTCATACTAGATTACTTTCATGCGTATGAGAGCCTTCCAATTGTCTTGAGGAGGAGAGGTATGACACCTTGATGGAGGATGATGCTAGAATTGATTCCATGGTTACAAATAATGGAATTATTGAGAGTACAACAACAGGGTTGACAAATTCTCTCAAGTAGAGGGAGTTGACCATGATATTAATCTTGCTTCAAGATTCTTTCAACATAAGGGAGTTGACCATGATATTACTCTCACTTCAAGATTCTTCCAAGATAAGGGAGTTGCCCTAATTCAGGTTGTTTCAACTGCAAGAGGATTTGAGTTGCATGAGAGGGATTCTCATAGTCACATCTTGTTAATAGGCTTGTATGGATTTTCTTTTTTGACAAAAACAGAGGATTTATATTAGTAAAATTTGTGTCGAGATGACACAACAAAAGAACAAAATTCTGTGATAAAAAACGAAGGGAGCCATTCCAAAAATTATGGCTCAAAGATGACATTGCTCCTATCTATTGCAAGTGGATACAAATGTTCAAACAAAATATTTGTAGAGTAAGCTTTGTAATATGCTGCTAAAATAGAGATGAAAAAACACTACATTTAGAGGAACCTAGGAGTAGAGGCAGCCATTGGCCCGTGCGACAATCCTTTGCGTCTCCTTGAACTAGAGACTTCAAATCAAGAAAAGATTGAATAGCAAAAAAGAATGAAGCAATGTCAAATTGAGCCAAAGTGGATGGCCTTTGTTGAACTCCCAAATGCACACTCTACAATTCTCTAATCATGGAGCAAAGGGCATCAATTTCATCATTCATCCTTTGAATGGAGGACCTGTTTTAGAAGCATGTTGAGCAGAAGTTCAACCTAGGATTTCAACCTCATAAGTCAAACATGGAGACTACAATCCTAAGGATTGAGCTATTCAAAATCTTCCACCTATTGTTCATGTGCTAGCCTGCAAAAGGAAGATCTATGTGCCATAAAGCTAAAGATGTCACCACTGCTAGGGGGCACGAGACAGACAAAAGCAACGATGACAAGGGAAACACAAGAGCAACCTACAGGGAAAGAAAGTAGAGAGAAAAAGAGATGCAGGGGACTAACAAGCTGACAATTGAAAAGAACGACCATAATTGAGTGTCTCATCAAGGCTGAGGGGTTCACAATGTAATAATTAGTTGACCGAACAGAAGGATCCTCCATCACACAGGGGATCCACCAATTAACTAGGAGGGAGCGTGAAGGAGGAACAAAGGTGACACAACAATCCAACGAAGGGACCATGAATGACGAAGGGAGGAAATAACTTGCACAAGGGTGACAAGGGTGACCACGTGGGAGCCCTCAGCGCGCATAAATTGTAGAGAATTGTCCATCAAGGAATTGGAAACGAGGAATGAGTCTCATTGAAGATTAAGACCCCTCTGCCGCTTAGAAAGCCCAACTAGCATGGAGGTCCACTACTTGGTAATTGATTCAGAGGACATGGTAAAATTAGTCATGGCCAAATGGCCAAAGTGCAACTCTAATTCAATGAAGGATCAAGTTAAGACAAGCATTCAAGGGAGGAGATCCTACCTGGAAATAATGAAGTTTTTTTAGAATCCTCAACAATGGTGAGCTTTTGGATAACAATGAAGAGAATAGGGCTCCTTAATATAGGCATAAGCTTCAACTAGGTTGTTTGAGACTACTACCAAACTCCATGAAAAAGAGAGCAAAACATAAATGTATGGGTTGTTAATTGTACCACAAACTTGGTATATCAAGATCAATGAGTTCACTTGTGCAGGTTTCTATCTTTATGATTGAAAAATGTGATCCACTTATCTTGTTCTTATATAGAGATATGATTTTATCACAAGATGTCCTACATAGCTCATGACGTATGTAGCATCCACTGATTTTGGCCCGTGATGTTGACTTGAGGGATGATGGAGTTAAGCAATTTGCTTGTGATCCAAGGTTATATTCCTTCATATTCACAAGTGGTTGATATTCTTTGAAATATTGACATGTCGTGACAGCATGGATGTCGAGTTCTTTATAGGAGATAGTGGTTGATCACAAGATTGCAACAAATACAGAACCTAGATTTGCAAGTAACAAATTTGGAGGAGTTGCAAATGGAGTCGAAAAGGTTTAGTGAAAACATTTTATTTGTAAAGAGGAAGTGTTATCTTTCAGAGTTAGGAAGTGTTTAGGGGTGTTTCATGAGATTTGGGGTTCACGATGTATGTTCAGCCCCTGTATGGACTGTGATGGATTTGCACATTGGAGATGGCTTATTCAATGGGTGCTTGACCCCAGTTGGGTCCTTGCATGATATTCTTTCCTAGGGCATGGGAAATCTCCAGACAACTTTAGTGATGCTTTACATGATGGCCACATGGAGAAGGCAACTTGCTTGGAGAACAACCTACTTAAGAGGAGTGTTTTACATCCTAAAGGAAGGCATTAATCCCTAGACAACATGGGAAAGCTTGGATGCTTGCATGGAGTCTTGGAGTTACTACAAAAGTGTTTACACCATGTTTGAGGGTGCTTTACAAGATTTGGTGCACATTGGAGGTGGCTTACTCAGTGGTTGCTTGACATTGGTTGGTTGCTTGCATGAGATTCTTCCCTAGCGTATGGGAGATCTCCAAACAACTTTAGTGATGTTCTATATCATGGCCACATGGAGATGGTAACTTGCTTGGGGAACACCCTACTTTGGAGGCGTGTTTTGCATCCTAGTAGAGGGCACTCGGCCCTAAATAGCATGGGGTAACTTGGTTGCTTGCATGGAGTCCTAGAATAGGCTTGAGGACCCCTCAATTGCAACAGTGTTCATGCAAGAGTGGACCCAATGAAGTACATGGCTTAATAGGATTTGAGTCTTTGGAGACTTGTAGGAGCCTTGGACACACCTTCTGGAGCACCCTTGCATTTGGAGCCTTGCCTGTGGACAAGATCACCTTGAAGCTTGACATGTGTACCATTGGAGTGTAGCACTCCACATGTACCAGCCTATATGCATTATTTTAGGTTTCTTTAAAGGCATATTGTTTGGCCCCCCTTACCTCTCACATATATATAGGAAGGAGAAAGCCCTCACTAATAATTCATTCATCACGCAATCTTATCACTCTTGCGTTAGAGATGTAACTAGGAGTTCAATACTTCATCTCTCCCCCTCTCGGATCTTATTTATGCACTCGATCTCTCTCTCTCTCTCTTAAGTCACTAGGGTTTCTTGACCTTGTTGAAGCATCTTAAAAACTAGTATTAGGGTTTCACTCCTTAGAGATTTTGAGAATCCTAAGTTGTACTTGTTGAAGTGAAGAAGAAGAGGAGACATATTGCCTTGAAGGACATGATTGTGTGATGGATGCTTGTTGGAACTATTTGGAGGGTTTTCTTGGTTTCCCTTAGCCTAGGGTTTTGAAGAGCTAGGACATTGTTAGATCTCCTTGGTGTAAATCAGGGTTTTCTAGGTTTGCCCTAGCTATGGTTTTGAAAAGCTAACAAATTGTACTAGCCTTGTGATAAGGCTATGGTATGTACATGAACCTCATCTTTAACATATTAATGAAGTTCCCAACTATCCAATACTTGTCTTATTGCAGATTTGATTTTTCGGCCATCTATATTCTTCATGGTTTCTAATTTCCAGCACTATATCTCTTGCTGATTTGGCATAAGTTTAGGGTGAATGTGTTAAGTGATTCAACATTATAAATGTAGAATGTAAGAGCAGATTTGTTGTATTTACAGCTGTTATAAGTATTTTCAGATCCGTTATAGGCATGATAAGGCTGCCCTAGAAGTCTGAAACTTACCAGAACACACTGGTATTTTTTTTCTTGAATACGGAGCCCAAAACTCACTCCAACTACAAACCTCCAAAAATAGCAAGGGTCAAAGCATAATTGGTTCCTAAAAAAATAAAAAGTGCTCAAAATAGCATAAAATTTTGCACTAATGCTCTATGCCATACTAGGTACAATTTTCCTGCTATTCCAACTACCTTCTAAAAATTATATTAAATTAGATTAAAAAACCTCTAAAAATAGAATTTCACCAAAAGTAACAACTCCTCCAATTCACCCCAAATTCAAACCATAAGCCTATCTACCCAATGGTTACACTAATAAACTGTCACTGGCTACTGGAAGAGACCAGATTTCTGATAACAGAAACCACATAATATAGTTGAATCAACAAACTGAAAGTACCCATCTAACCATCCTCCATCCCCAATGCATGTTCCTCAATCTGCACGTGAATCCAATGCATGGAAAAAACTTCTAAAAATTGGATGTTTGAGGCTTGAAGCGATAATATGCTAAGAATAGCACAGGATGTGCTATTTGCCTCAAAACACTGAGCAGAATATTCCTGATAACTCATATAACACAACTTTGGAATTAGATAAGGATGCAACAAAGCTCTGAAACAAAGTACCCATTTGACTAAGGTACTCACAATCCGTCAATCCCAGATAATAGACTCTGTAATGTCAAGCTCATCTCATATAATGACCACAAACCACTGATGGAAAATGGTGAACTCTGTAACATTGAGCTCACCCCAAACAATATCCATGAATGTATACAGGAAAGTAACTCTCTGATTTATGACGGCAAATCTGACATTAACAAGAATTTTTTTCTTTTTGTCTATGAATAAGTCAACTAATAAATTATGTTCTGCAATTGTGTATTTAATAGATTTTAATAAATATGATGATACTAGATAGGTTTTACTCAAGAAAAATTGCTCCCATTTCTACAGACCATTTGCTGCCACTTCGTGAATTCCCCAATTCTTGCAATTTCGTAGGAACTATTTTTCATTCAGATACTTTCAGACCCTTGTCAACCTGATTCCAAAAACATGTTTACTGTTGATTCCTATTCCCAGCCAGTTTACAATACCTCTGGACTTGTCACTAAATCAAACCGAAGAGAAAATACAGATTAAAAACTTTATTGCGTGAGATGAGGATAGGACAAGTGAGTTGGTCACATAAGAATGTGGTAGGTGAGAACTTTCATGGAGTTCATTCGTCATTCCAATCCCCATTTAGAACAGCGAACTTGTTCACAAGAAAGACGGATGGCAGCATGCACATGGTGTTGAAAATTGTAGCGACTGGAAGGTCTTCTCTGGCACATGACTTAAGCTAGAAAGACCATGAGTTGTCTTTCTTTGACCCTGGAGTGAGTTCATGGAGATGGTGAGCTTATTTCCAGTTTGCCGGAATAACTTCACGAGTTCATGCGTAGTGTTGGAGTATCAGTTATGTGGTCCCTTCTTCAGTTAACTACAGAATCAAGTGGCAGTTACAAGTTCAATTTAGGACGAATCAGGACTTCAGTTATTAATTAAGAAAGGACGAGTTATAAATCCAGTGATGATTGGAGAGAGAACCAGTTCAACTCAGTGAACATGTCAATCACAACTCAACTTCTAAATTTGTACTTGCCTATTTTAGCATGGATTGAATCTATAAAAGGACGAAGGCACATGTATTATTCACTGTTGAGTGCACGAGTTTGTGTGAGATCTCTTTGCTTGTGGTGTGGGTATTTTTGAGGAGCTAATGCGCACATTTTTAGGAGCTTCCTTGTGCTAAATAATAGGGCAGAATTGCACTAGGAAATGGGAGGCAATTCTGCGCTAGGATTTAGGAGTTGCGTCCTAAAGAATAGGAAGCCCTGTGAGCTAGGAAATAGGAGGCCTAGTGCACAAGAAATTCGGGCCAGGCAAAGCGCAAGGAAGGAGAAGCAGGGTCAGGGGATTGCAGAGCAAAGTCAGGCTTGTATAGTAGGAGACCAAGTGTGCTCAAGAAGACAGATTGTCTTGTAATCGATCTATTTGCTCGATCAATAAAATATCACAACCAAAAAGGCAAATTTTCCCTTTTGAGTTTCCTGGGTAAACGAGCATGTCAATTTGTGTGATTGTGTTTTTATCTCTGTGTTTATATTCCACTGTTTATCAGTTAAGAAACTTTGTATCTTGGTGAAAATGAATTTGGTTTCAGTTTTTAGTTCACTAGTTTTCAATAATTCACTAAGCAGTTGCAAAGTTTCATGGAAAATTAACATGGTATCAGAGCAAAAATCAGTATAAACTTATAAAGACTAGCTCCAAGTTGATCAATTAGCGAAGAGCGTAGATCAGTCAGAAAGGCTAGAACTAGAGTTTGAAGAGCAGTTCTTTCGATAATCAGTATAGCTTTCCAAGGACCGAGGGAAGATCACTGTTTAGAGACAGCCTCTAACTTTTGCTCGTGGAATGAGCAGATAATGGGGTGCTCGAGTTTATAAAGCAGGCTATAGTGCCACCTCAAAATCCCTAACAGTTAGCCCAGTATAACAAGAATGATACCACGGCGAGGAGGATCATTCTAGAAGGGGTCAAAGACCATATTATCCCTCATCTCCATGGGAAGAAGGCAACATATGAGATATTTAAAGCCATCTTAGATCTGTATGAGGGTTCCAATGATTTCTGTATTCAAGCTTCTGTGATCCACAATGAATTAAACAAAGCCTTTCGGTAGAAATCACGTGAGAGAATTTCTTGGCCGGTGCGTTTCAAACCAACAAGTGTGGTTCATCATCATAACCACACTTGTTGGTTTGAAACACGTCGGCCAAGAAATTCTCTCATGTGATTTCTACCGAAAGACTTTGTTTGGTTCCAATGATGTTAAGAAGCTAGCTATCAAGGAGAAGCTAAGAAGTATCTGGATTAGCAAAGGAGAGCCCATCATCACGTATCTTTCAAAGTGAACTTACTTGCCTTTCTAGTAAGAATTTCTCATAGTCTCTAGCCTGTAATTTGGAGTTCTTATTCAGCACAAGGGATTTCAGTGATTTTGTGGTGCCCTGTCAGTGCTCTTCCTATCGTTGTGCATGGGGTTCCCTACTTGTGACCTTGTGTTATTTGGTGGTGGCTTTGTTTGTTCTACGTGTGGCAGAACTAGCAGACCATCACTTGTCCACCCTATTCTACCCCCAACATAATCCTTATGCACTGACACTTCGAGTGGGTCTACAGAGACAATCTAAAGGGAATACAAGGGTTGTTCTCTGGGAATTGCATCTCTAGCTTCATTATAATCCCTCACTAATCAGGCAACAGATTTTAGGAGAGAGCTAACAGCACCCCATAACCCTCAGAAGAATCAGGTGGCTGAGAGGAAGAGTCGCAGCATAGTTGGCACGACCATGTGGCCAAAGATAGCATAAAGGAGCTGGAGCCCACAGTTGAAAAGGGTATTTTCATGGGTTACAGTGAGACATCTCAAACGTACAAGGTGTATATTCCATCACTCAAGAAGTCAGTTATTAGGCGGGACGTGAAGTTTGAGGACAAAGCTCTGAAGCAAGAGCAGGTTGGAGTACCTAAGGAGGAGCTACTCGCTCACAAGGAGGAGCCTCAACCAGGATCACAAATTAAGTCCCAGCCAAGTGGCAAGAGGGTCACACAGCAATATGACCAGCACGATGATGAGGAGGAGAGACTGGGACAAGAGCAATCAGTTAGTCAGAAACTCCCAGCACAGGGAGGGAGAGAGCCAATTGGACCGAGAAGTTGATTCAGGAGGCCTGGGAGCATGTTGAAGGTCCTAGCTCTATGTTCAAGCGGAGCAAAAAGGCACAAAGGTACACTGGGTATATGGCACTGATGACTAAGTTGTTGGACATATAGCCTTCTTGTTATGAGGAGGCAGCCTCTCAACAAGTTTGGCAAGATACCATGGTGGAGGAATATTCCTACATCATGAAGAACTGTCTAGGAGATTATGCCACAACCAAAGTGAAAACCAGTAGTAGGGTCACATTGGGTGTACAAGGTGAAGCTTGGAGCAAATGGGAGTGTTGAGAAGTACAAGGCCAGGTTTGTGGCCAAGGGCTTCTCACAAGTTGCCCCAATAGCACAATATGCATCCATCAAGACGATGCTGGCACTTGCAGCACAAATGGGGTGTAAGTAATTTGTTATCCTAAGGGTGGCAAGCATAGGGGTATTATCCTTGCTACCGAAGGGAAACAAGAATTGAGACATATGTCATGTCTGATATCAATAAATGCGGATAGAGTGAGGACTCTGTTCATCATTGGCAATTTGAATATAATTATCAGCTTAATAAATTCTAAGAAGACTCCCTTTGATGGCAAGCTAGCATCACCCATGGAAAGGATTCAAAACGAGACTTGCAGATTTCAGGATGCTACCTTCTTCCAGGTTCTGAAGACCCCTCAATCCACAGGTAGAGATGGTCTTGCAAACAAAGCAACAAAGTTAAATGAAGGGTTCCATAGGGTAAATGTGGATCTATATGTTCAAGCATCCCCTAAGTTCATTTGTGTTTCATCAAGCATGAAGGCACGTCATGACTTTAAACAACCAACTCATGTCAAGACATTGACATCATGCAATATCAAGCTAAGGGAAGAGATGCAAAGGGACTTCTTAACCAGCCTCACACATGTTATTAGCCATAACTCTTGGCTGGCATTTTGAAACCTTCGGCATGATATCTCATGACTCGCAGGCAATAATGCCTCTGTTTCCAGGGATCTTCAATGATAAAACTTGGTGGCAATCAGCCCTGGACTTACTTGCCTTTATAGTAAGAATTTCTCAGTATCTAACTTGTAATTCGGGGTTCTTATTCAGCAAATCAGCGCAAGGGATTTCAGTTGTTTTGTGGTGCTCTTCCTATCATTGTGCATGGGATTCCCTGCTTGTGACCTTGGGTTATTTGGTGGCTTTGTTTGTTGTCTGTGTGGTAGAATTAGCGGACCATCCCTTGTCCACCCTATTCTACCCCACAACATAAGGAGCCCTTGTCCACCCTCTACCCCCCAACATAAGGAGCCCTTGTCCACCCTATTCTACCCCCCAACATAATCCTTATGCGCTGACATTTCGAGTGGGTCTACAGAGAGTCTAAAGGGAATATAAGAGTTGTTCTCTAGGAATTGCATCTCTAGCTTCGTTATAATTCCTCACTGATCAGGCAACAGATTGTGGAGATGGACTACAGGGAAGCCCAAGAATCTCACAAAATGCTCCAGACATGAGGAATTTACTAATAACAACAAAGCTTCAATTTCCTCAATAACCACCAAAACTCATGAAATAAACATCAATTTATCTCAGGATGCTTTGGTCACAGATACTCGGGTTCAAATTTCAATAGAAGCAACAAATCCAAGTGTTGGAAGCAGAGTGCTCCATGCTGAGGAACATGGTCTGCGAGCTCAGTAAAGATTCACAGTTAGCTGCCTCTAATTACAGCATGTCAGTCAACTGAGCTCGGGAAGACCTTAAGGAATAATGGGTAATCAGAAACCCTATCTAATCTAATATTGAACAAGATGAAGCCATGAGTAAACATATCTTTCATTAGTTTTTATGCTATGTAAATCAATACTTATATCAGGCATCTTTTTAAGAGTGTACACTAGCAGGAATATTTTGAAAGCTACAGAAAAGGATGATCTAGAAATTTTTGTTTTTGACATATACTGTCTGCATGCATTGCTCGTTTTATTCCATGTCGGCTATCCTTTTGTACTTCCTTGCTGTTCAGCTTAGCTGCAGCTCTTTCTAGTATATTTACCAGTTTCTGTTATTAAAACAAAATGTCATCCTGTGAGAAGTTTTTTTTCAATATTTAACAACACTTTCTTCGAGTGTCAAAATTATGCATGTCAAAGAGACATGCATAATTAGTGCACAGCACCAGCCGGTATGAATGGATCAATTTTGTTGTTTGTTTTAATTGATGCACCTGCTATTTTTATAAAGCAGGTAAAGAACATCTCTATGCCTTATCTTGGTAAATTTGTAGTTCCTAGAAAGTGTTATGATTTTCAACACAAACAAAAAGAAACATTTACATCACTTGCAAATGGTGTTGAATTGAAACGCTAACTCTCAAAAGTGATTGTTTCTTAAGAAAGAAAATATCTTGGCCATATTATTTTCAGCCATGGCAATTGATCACAAAAACCAGCACCCATGAGGTGAGAAGCTTCCCTTTGATTGACAAGTTTTCATGACAACCTTTTGTTGTATTTCTCTAAGGAGCCTTTTGAATTGTTGAAACGTGCAGTGTTTGCATCAGTGATGCGGGGGAGCGGCCCCCCCCCCCTTCGAACCGCTCCCGGAGCGCGCTCCTGGCGGGAGCGGCTCGGGAGCGTCTCGGGAGCGCGCTCCCCAAATCGCTCCCGGACGGGAGCGATTTTCGGGAGCGCGCTCCCTTAAAAAAATTTGCGCTCCCTGGTCTGTGAGGGAGCGTTTCAGGGAGCGATCGCTCCTGCGCTCCCGGAGCGCTTTTTAATGCCCGG